>JAIUJM010001160.1:0-10191 GCA_026262225.1 Inosperma sp. D86 | reverse complement strand
CAAACGGGGTGCGTCAAGAAGGTATTGGAGTATTTCAATCTCGTTACTTGCATTTGCAAGCCTGGCAACGATTATCTTGAGTGCAACACACCGCCTAAGAACACGGCATTCCAAAGATTAATATCGCGGAGAATGTGAAACAGGAATCACATACGGCTCTGGTGCAGCAGTATCCCTCGCTAGCCATATTGTGGAGTGTGAGCCCCAGCCGAGCTTATGGAGTACAACAAATCTATCTCCCTGAAATTTGTCGCCCAGGTGAACAGGATGATATCCACCAGGCTTGTAGCCTGAGAGAGATTCAGCACCGTACTTCATCAGTGGATGCGGCAGCGGAAAGAATCTAACTACGTAAATAATTATCAAATGCGTCCGAGTTCCGCAATCATATCAGATTACGTTTGACCGATTATCCTTTTGTTTGAAATTTATGTAATATTTTTTTACAAATTTTTAAAAAGTCACAAATCCGAACTAATCCTAGATTGCCGCGTTGATCCTGCGGCGCATCCTGTTGTTTGCCATTCACACGGTTCAGGGAAGGTTGGTCTTCACTTCTTTACTTACTTCCATCGCAGGCCATCCTCAGTGGCTACGAAATGTCAGCCAATGAATTCAAGAAGTTCATGTGTACTAGCTTTAACTTCAATTTTGGACCCACACACCAGCAGTTTCCGAACTCCGTATACTACTATGATTCATGGAGAAGAAAACTTTCGTCAAGCGAAAAGCGCTCGGTCCCGAGATTGAGTCTTTCATGATCTCCTTGGCCTAATTAATATGTATTATCTCAAGTTTGCTACAAATCCAATGACCCCAGCGAACTTCCAGATCGGGTCTTCTTTGCTACCCGATTCGTGGACTTCAAGGGAGCACGTCAGCTAGAGGATACAGATCCAGACAGCTCGAAAATCAAGACAGAGAGTGAAGCAGATAAGAAAAAGCTTGAAGCATTTATACAAGTCCTCCAACTCTTTGGTGGCCAATTGGATCGCGGGATGCTCACCTTCGGGTATATGAAGGACATCCATCCTTATTGTGATAACCGACCTGTACGTTCAGACTTAATTCTCTAATATCTTTGTGATGAAAGCGTTGTTCTAGTTTTAATTTCGTTTCGAGTTTTGTATGTTCCTACTTATTGTTTGCAAGTTATTGTAAAACAATCTATGTTATACAGTTGGGTCCACTGCAGAGATATGTCTAATCCTTAATGTCCCAGTCTGGTGCCAGTCTCTCTGAATCACTGATTGTCTCTTCATTGAGAACACTGACGAGAAGTACTGCAACAAGACATGACAAATCCTTTGATCCTTTTACCGTCGTAGGACACAGGATTTATGAGATCGCGAAGCTCGGTAATCCAACGGTCTCGGGGGGGTGAAGAGTCATGGTGTCAGTTGCGGCTAAAGTCGATTTGCGCCTTTTACAGACTGTGACAAAATGGGATTCAATTCCCAATATCGAAGCCGGTAGATTGTCAGAAAGAACAGGAGGCGTTTGAGTCTGTGGAAGTGGGATATAAAATGAAGATAATAGGCTATTCCCTACACAAATTGAAGTCTTGGTCGTGAATTGAGCAATCATTTCTTGAGCAATTGGTGATTGAGGGGCGAGTTCTTTATAACCTTTGCCTGTCCTTTACAAACCCGGACACACGATATTTGCCATCCATAAGGTACATGAATGTGGATCCTTATTCGGGCTTAGAACTTCAAGATAAAGCGAAATCCACTTACGAACTCGAAGGCGAACAACGGGCCTCCAGTGACACACACCGTTCTCAAACTTCATGAATATATTTTTGCTGATTAAAACCAATCCATTGATTGCTGACGTGCTGACGGTCGATACTTACCTTTCACCTCGAATAATAGACCGGTGACCGGTCTGTCTAGAAGACACATGACTTTTGGATGGGTGTCTGTCGTAGACAGACCGGTAAATCTGAGTTTAAATTACTGTACCGCGCATTGCACGTGTTATATTTCCTGAAAAGTAGTGGTGCCGACCCTAAATAAAATCACGTGTCCCTGCTAAAATGGCGCGTCGCGTCGCGAACACTGGCAGGGATTCCGATTATATGAGGGAACTTGGAACTCGCTCCTATCTAGTACCGTCAAATTCATTTAAGGTGTGTATCTGGATATGCTCAAGGGCACTGATGAAATTTTATTCCACCAGAACTTACTTTCCCATTTCTTTCTGGAGACCCTATTCCGACGGCAAACTTCAAAGTCGCTAATGTTCGACTTTGCAATTCAATTGTAATTGCAGCATCCCTTGCAGGTTTGCAATTTGTGCAGCTTGAGGAAAAAGATTGTTTTTTTGTAATAATAGGTTGTACGTAATGAACTTTGACTTGGGGCAATGATATCTATACAGTCTGGTAAGGACTTGTCGATTGCTCGTCGATATTGGCGAAGACTTTATGTCTGATAAATTTCCATAATCGTCGTTTAGCAGGGGCACGTGAGTTTATTTAGGGTCGGTTGCCTTACTTTTCAGGAAATCCAACAGGCGCAATGCGCGGTACGGTAATTTAAACTCAGATTTACCAGCCTGTATAACGACAGATACCCCTCCAAATGTCACGTGTATCTTCTTATACAGGCTGGTCACGAGCCTACTCGAATAAGATAGAGGACATCCATATCCCGCCAACGTCACGTGATATCCGAATTTGTAGAAAAAGATTGAAAAAAATGCCTTCTTTATTTTCTAGAGCCATAGGGAAAAATTTGGCTTGGTCATTCTGTTAAGTTTACTATTTAATTCTTATCTTACAAATATGATTAAAAAATAGCAAAAACTGAATGACTAGATCTCAAAATACTCCAAAGTTAGCTTGAAAACAGTATTTTGAGATCTCCTTCTTCATTTTCAACAAATCAATGAAAATATCTATATAAAATTGTTTTCATAAAATATTTCAAGAGAATGACCGACCCAGATTTACCTATACAGCTCTAAATAATAAATAAGTCATTTTTTTCAATCTTTTTATACAAATTTGGATGTCACATGACGTTGGCGGGATATGGATGTCCTCTATCTTAATTCGAACGCATCGGCCGCCCTATGACAGTCACATGACCTTCGGAAGTTGCCCGCGGTCAACTTGCACGTCGCACGAGGCTCGAGCGCAAGGCAAGTCCAATGTTTTGTTGGGCAAGGTGGAATACGAGGCTAACTTTTTAATTTTCATGTATATATACAATATCATCTCATTTCTCAGTAATTTCTGTGAAAATAGAATTAAGAAATGCAACATAAGGAGAAACAGTTTTCTTCAAGCCATCTCAGGGCATGTGAGCAAAAGTATTTGTGTAATTTTTTGGATATTCCATTAATAAATTGAATACAGTATAATAAAATCTATGTCATGCATCTCCTAGGTTAAATGTTTAACTTAACAGTCATTCAAGGCTGAACACAAGAAAAAAAGATTTACCCTCAACAAGCCTTGAACCTGGCACCTACAAATGTACACACATAGCCACACCACAAACTGTTCAGCCATTCCGCCTTTATTAAAAGAAGATTCGAAAGCTTATATAGCACCAAGACGGTTCATGACCAAAGTCACGTGCTGGTTGATTGCCATATAATATGATATATGGCATGTCATAGGGGGGGGTTGGGTGCGCTCCACCGATCTTTGGACAATGTGCCTGGGGAGCAACTTTGTGGGAGAAGATAATCTGAGCTGTTCGTATGAACGTCCGTTAACGTCCAATACCAGACACAAGTAGCCTCCATGATGACCGCTTTCAATAAAACTTTCGTATAAATTGATATAAGCTTGTCCTCCAGCGATAGTTAAGGCTTTCCTTCGGATAACGGCCTTTGGAGGAGGGTTTCGTGGGCGGTCAATACCTTAAGAGTGTAGTATTCATTATTGCTATTAAAACCAAAAAATGTGACCTTTTGAGAATTCGAATGACACAAACGCAGTTACGTACTGGCAATTTAGGACCAGCCACGCAGATGACCTAGGCCCATAACCAAGTTTCCTCAGCACTTCGTATCCACCGTCATTCAGTTTCTGGCCTGGATAGGAAGGGAAGTATCGAAATCCTTCACTGGAAGTTAAGTCAAGTGGTTCCTCCGGAAATTGAGACATTTGCAGGTGAGGTGAGTAAACAGAGGACAGCTGAGATGGTATTCGAGACTTATACCGGAAGGTCCAAATGAGGAAATCAAAACTGTCAAACCCATCAGCTTTTCGGTGATTGTGGGCGTATATAACAATCATGTTGTTGTCCGATTCGATAGAATCGATATTGAATTTGTTAAACCACGATAGGAGCACGCATGGGTGATGAAAATTCGAGCCGAAGGCAATCAAGTAAAGCCGATGTGACATTTAAATTGAGCGTAAATCCGACCAAATAACCGGACTTGCTTCCGCTGTCACCCATCTGATACTATCATACAACTGTGAGTTCCTCCCAGAAAGAGTCAGCATTTTTGTTGAACTGGTTTACTTTTCAAAAGCGCCCGCATGGGAATTGATCGAGGTCTTGACCTTTATCCGCCTTTAGAGAAAAAGGCCAAGGATATGGAGCTTTGGGCGTCATTCTTGGATGCAGTACAAAAGCATTACGAAGAGGAAGGCGATACCACAATGAAAATTGACGAACAGGGGAACATCGTTTTTCAAGTTGGTGAACGCCCAACACTTCTCCGTCAATGCCACCGATTCCGCCGCTTTTCAGCCAAAATCAGCGGCTCTCATTGTGGGAATGTCGAGAGGTACTTAATCGAAGTTGAAAAGATTGCACGAAAGTTTTTTGGAAGTCGAGTGGCGCCATGGAATGAATTGACGGGCGATTATCGAAGTTCTTTCGGGCCATACGGTTGGGATGAGGTGCACGCTGCTCGAAATCTTCCTTAAAGTTGACATATCTCGGGTTGAAAATCATATCACAAATAGCCAACTGTATCATACATACGTTTGTACTTTAAATTTTGTCAGGTGAACTCACATATGGGAACTTATTGGAATCGTAAATCTGTAAAGATTGTAAAATAACTAATGAGTATAATTTACACACTGACGTTGGGCGGGCGGCTGACAACCTGCACAAGCTCATCCTCAGTGCAGACACTGCCATAGCGCTAATCGGAAAAAAAGCAACCAATGCCGTCCTGCAGAGCCTACGAAATGACGCAGTCTCGTATGCAAAGGAAACTGTTTCATGGGATTCGGCTACACCTGCAAATGGGACAGCTCATGCGACTCGGAGGAAACAGTACGAAGATTACCTTGACCTCATCGCAAAGCAATTTGAGCTATTCCACAACACATACCAAAAACTAGCCCCGTCTGTGCCCATATCCCCTTTCCCACAGTCTTCCATGACTTTAGACCACCTCTCCGTTCTCCGCACTCAAGTCCTCGCTTGGTATGACTCGAAACTATCCTCCAAATCCATCCCAGATCCAAATCCCCAAGACGGCATCGCTCGCTTCATGAACGAGCATCGCGAATTCCTTATCCTTCTCAAAACAACCCACACAGTCACAAAAGAGACCGTCAACCGTGATATGGCTTCTAAAGCCTGCAAACTCCAGCTACAACTTGCTCCGATTCTCGCCCTCGCAATTGGCCTTTACAAGCCCTGGGATGGAACGAGGACGTTCTTGTTCAAATCCCCAACTGAGCTCGACCGCGCCGTCCTTGCTCTCACATTCCTCATGCCATCCTTTGGCCGTCTTTTCAAATCCAGCCGCCCCGTCTACAACCCCAGCCGTCTGTCCCAGATCTATGGAGGCGGTTCTTCTCTGTGGGAGCAAGCACTCATGTACTGCAACGTTCTCTCAGAGCACAGGGATTGGCAACACTTGCTAGATACATTGTATAATTCCATCGGCCCCACCACAAAGCTCACAGGTGCAAAATGGTTCGATGCATCCTCCACTCTCCTCGCCATCGTGTCTTCCCCAACCGACCCAACCTTCCAGGTTCCCTCCCCAGAGTGGTGGGTCTCTGATTTGTGGACGGACCTAATATCCAACAACCCCTGGCTAACAACGGCACAGCTCGATGATTGGGCCATACGCCGTGTGCTGCTCATGGGCCCTAACCTCTCACTCATCCATCCAGTCCCAACTCCTCACTGAGCTAGCTGAAACTCGTATCGCTACATTCCTGCGAGACAAGAGAGGAGTGTATGCTCTTGGTATCCCAGATCCGCCGGATGGCTGCACACTTGAATTTGTGCCGGGCCATGCTTTCCGTTCGGGCGACAAGATTCCTGACTTCATCAATCGCCAGGTTTCAGACGGCGTGATTGGGTATTGGGACAAGGACGGCTTCTACGTCGTTGGAGTGCTAGAAGCCAAAGTGAATGGCTTGGGAGTACGAGAACTTGGACATGCAAAGACGTCGCTCACGAGCTTGACACCGGAGGAGCAGGTTCAGTTGAGGCGCTTTGCAAAACGAGAATCAGCTGAGGATCGAGAGGTGGCAAAAAGGCAGGAAACGGTGTTCAAGACGCCCATTGATCAGTATGAACGTCAAGTATGTTGTACTATGTTCAAACATACTACCATGTTCTGACTTTTTTTTGTGCAGATCCTCCAATTCGAGACAGGGAGCCAGGTCTCTCGTGATATTCACAGACTCGATATTTTAGACCAGGTCCGCGTCAATGGAGTCCTAGGGCCCCTCGCACGGCCATCACAAGACTCCTCCCCTCCGCCATTCATCAAAGTCTTTGCAGTTGTATCCACTAACACTGAACCTACCGAGCTCGAGAAAGAGGTACAAGCACTAATCGCTAATCGCCAACCACCACTCCAATTCGAAGCCTTCGCTGTACCTGCCACTGCCGTCCAGCTCAAAACAGTCGCAGATGCCATCCTCCTCAAGGCTCAAGCTCTTTTCCCAACCGACACCATAGCCTGGCCAAATCTCGACTCTGAGCAAGCCTCGGATTCAGAAACTCTATCAATCTCCATATCTATTCCAACAAGGCAACATTGGCCTGCGCACTGCCGCCGCCTTCCTCTTCCACATGTTTACCCTCAAACCTGTCGAAACTGCCCAATTTGCCCGGGACCTGTTCTTCCATGGACATGGCAATCTCGGAAAGCTGGCTGTGAGCCCAGGTGTGGACTTGCGCAACGCAGACTACCAGGCCATCTTCCTCAACAAGGCACTGTCAAGGGAGTTTGTGCCTGACCAGACGGACTGGATGTTGATGTGTAGCCTCCGTGACAGTGAAAACTGGTGGATTGATTTTGAAGGCGAGCCGTCTGAATGGGTTGCCCTGAGGACATCTGCAGCTGAATTGTCAGAGTGGTACACCAAGACCGGGTTTTTCACCACTGTCAAATATGATTCATACGACTTCACTGATCCATCGGCAGACACTCTTCAAGCGCTAGTGAAGACAGATAAGAATGCGATCGCGTTATGGATCAAAGCCAAGATGCTAAGGTCACCCCCTTGGGGTGTTCAGTCTTCAAGTGGGCATATCGTGACAGTGACAAGCACACCCGTGGTTGACAAGGTAATGAACAAGATCGAGTTTGGCTATTGGACTTGGGGACATACGCCGTTGGTATTGAAAGAAGAATTGGATTTTGTTAGGGATTGTATTCTTGGGATTATTGTGATAACGATTTGAGGCTAATTTCATTGACAATAACAAACTTTTCAAGTTTACGATGTGCTGATACAAATTATACAAACCCTGGAGATCTTTGAATGGCCACCCATCGATTGACTTAAACGTAACTAGCTATGCATCTGGGAACGTTGGTAAATTGTCATCTGCCCTCAACTTGACCAGTGTGGTTGGGAGTGTCACCGTCCAAGGGTCACCCTGAGGTATCTCCCCCTGTAGCCTCCCTGTCCGCAATCTCATCCGCAATTGGAACATATAACTTGCTCGTGACAGGAGGGAGACGCCCACCATTCCAAGTCTCACCAAACATCAAGAAGCTGTAGTATCGAGAAGTCAGAAGAATGAAATAAAAGAGCAAAGGCAAGACTGACTCAGTGACTGATCAATTGCGCCTTCGAAATTGGGCCGTGCAGGCACAACCACACGTGCAAAGCCTGACTTGAAAAATTCGTCAAACACAGGATCAGGATCGTTGATTGAAAGCTTGGTGATCCACTTGTTCTGTGCACCCCAGAAGTAGGGATAGGTGATGTACACTGTTGGTTAAAATATCATCAATCAGGAATGTCATGAGACAAGAACAAAAAAAGTTGTTTACTGAGTTGATCCCACTCAAACGCTTGCTCAAAGAAGCGCACGTATGTTCCCTCTCCCTCAGCTTCATACAGGTTGACTTCAGGATAACCATAAACAGGGTTGACCGATATTGCGTTGAAGAGGTCATAATGTTGAACCGTGAGTATCGAGATGCAGTTCTTCTTCAGCTCGGTCACGGTTTTGATCGCGATGAGGTTGGCAGCAGGATTCCTGGCATGAAGAGTTTCAGATTATTACGGGAAATACAAGAGGTAACAAAAAAAACGTACGTTCCCTGAATAGTAATTCCAGCCTCAATTTTGGCCTTTGCCAGCTTCTCTTCATACTCCTGCATGCGCGCCTTATACGCTGTCAGCAACTTCGCATGAGTGTCAGCCTCATTCTAATTTCTCTTTATTATAGATAAAGTTAACCCTCATACCCAGGTTTCACCCAGGCGTGGTCAGACAACTCATCGGGTGAAGGCCTTTGGCCAGGATCCAAAATGAGACACGTCTGAATGAATTTAACAATTCCTTGAATGTCATCCACTGGTACGAGCCCGCTTGAGGAGATCTGATTTTCCAGGGTTTCCTCTGGTATTCCAAGTTTGAATGTCCCTTCGTATGAAAATCAGCAATCTACAAAATATGATTTGGATGCCGCATACCGTTCTCGTCAAAGTATTCTGCTTTTAATTTTGATTTAACGGCCATGTCCGGTGGAGGATGACTCCCAGACATGGCAATAAGCCAGCCAAGCATGATCCCATCGTCTGCCGCCTTTTCTTCGGGGACAAGTGGTCTTCCCATGAACAACTGGTATGTCTATAACGAAGAGAGTTGGAAAAAAAACTGAAATAAGAGGAATGATGGGAGACATACAGTGCAACCAAGCATCCAGATGTCTACTTTCAAAGAATAAGGCAAGCCGAGAATAATTTCAGGGGGGCGAAGGGCTTTATCTATACGAGATGCCTCCCAGGTTGGTTTTCCTTTTATTTTTTGGGCTAAAATAAATGAGATGATACCGATTGCTTAAGAAATACGAATTCGATGGACATACCATGACCGAGATTAGCCAAGTCAATTGTACACCTGTTAATAACAGCCCAGGAGTCATTCCATTCGATAGTATTAGGTATTGGATGGGAATGGACAATAGGATATTCCATATCACCAATGGCGACCGTTTTTTCAATCGTGCATGGCGGCAGGTTGACCAACTGGGGCTCCATGTCAACCCGACTTGCACCAATATTGAACGCGAGATTGCTTTCTGTAACAGCTTTTGGGTGTGCGATCATTTAAACTGACAGATGCTCTGAAGGAAAGCGAACAATACAAACCACCATGAATGAGACCACATTCGTGTAAGCTTTTCAACTCATCCACCGCGCATCCCACTGATCAGCCGTCCTTGCTCTCCCCAAGGACTAAGATATTAGGGCCTGGGAAGATATTAATTAATAGGGTCAAAAATAGAAAAGCCACTTAGTTACAGTTCAAGGGCAACCAACGCCAAGACCACCGCTTTGGTCTCCGCATCTGCGATGAAGACCATTATCAGGATGCCATCCTCATGAAGTCTTGCAGCGTATCGCAAGCCCGCCAAATTTAACCTGGGCCTTCGCAATTGTATTCATCTGAGAATGCTCATTGCTGGGGCGATGGCCAAAACTTTAGGCAGCGCAATGCAATGCATGCTCAAAATCTGCACAATAGTTAATCCAATATCGATTTCTATTGAGTATCCAGGCTTGTCATTCCTTCTAATGTTATGGACGGAAACTCTGTGGAGCCTCAGTTTCCATTTCAGTTAAACCTACACGTAGAAAATTATTTCTTTCTGCACTTGTTCAAGCTACTTACTTAGTCAGATATGGATGAGAGGCACCCAAATTGGCCCAAGTCCCGTTAAAATGCACGGACGGTAATTCGGTTTCAACAGTCCGACACACGTGCGGGATCTTGGC
>JAIUJM010001159.1:0-10203 GCA_026262225.1 Inosperma sp. D86 | reverse complement strand
ACCAGTTGGCGTGATTTCAGCTGCCTTGACCTTCAAGATAAATGAACTTTGTATATCGTAAGTATGAATTCTAAAATTGTTCAACATAAAAATGGACTAACTCTTCGGGATTGAGGTATAAATCCCCTTTATCTTCTGTCCCTCTACTGGCAGACTGTAAAAATTCGGGAGGGTGTTTTGGGTCCCATGGCTTCCATGGTTTTTCCCGAATCCAGACGTAATCCGCAAAAGAAAGTCCAGAACCTATGCGAACGAAAGTGCTGTATCTAAGAACTCGACTTAGTTAACGTTAGAAATAAAAAATAGAAGGAAAGTTACTTTGGGTCTTCATCATCTTCGTATGTCTTGCGGTCGTCGAAGACCGCACATATCAAGGTTGAAACACCCCCAGAGCGCTTTCCAGAACCATAATTTCCCGCTAGAATTTGCAACAATAAATAGGGACAGTGACAAACAATATACCCGGCTCACCGACAACAAGGACATCAACAGTTTCGCCAAGATTATCCTAATAACGCATCAGAAGGAAATCTCGAGGCCTCAGAGTTTCGCACACCATGTATTCCGGCTTAACCTGTCAAACAAAGACATAAGCATCACGAACAACATTGGAGAACGAGGATGCAAACTTTGATCCAATCGAGATTCCTTCCATTCAGGACGTATTTGGACTTGGGGTGTTTGATGACCAGACCTTCACCCCTTGAAGCCATGACCTCATCCATTTTCTCTCGGATATCCTTTGCTGTCTTCCCTTTGGAATCCGTGATGAATTCAATGCGGCCGTGAACCTCTTTCAGACACTGCTTCATATTATTCTTCCGGAAAACGGTCGAACGGTGAATGAGTGATTGCCCGTTGAGATAGAGCAGATCAAAGACCTTGACTGCAATGCCATCAGGGAATGTCAAGACGAGGTCAGCATATCACGTACAACACGGCCGAGGGTTGTGCTCCTTCTTTGACTTATCTGTAAAGCAAAATACATCGACGCTAATGATATTGTCAATCAAGTGACACACCCAAAGCGGCTGTCTTCAACGTCCCAAATGGTAGGTTTCGTTCAGATACAGGATCCCAAACCAACATCTCTCCATCCAAAATAATGCTGCAAGTCATTTGAGAATAAATTTCAATCCTAAACTTGGATTGCACTCAACTCGTCCACACGGGGGTCGAATGCTGCATCAATGTATGGCGTCAAACTTCCCGTGCCTACATGCTTGCCATAGAGGTAAGTGTAATCCTTCCCCTTCCTAACCGCTGATGAGATGTCGAATTCAGACGAGGTAGGTTGAAATACTTACCGAGAGCAGTAGAAATATTCGTTTCCACGCTTGTGCAACTGGATTCGTTCTCCATCGAGTTTCTCCTCCATGATAAATTCTGAGCCACCCATTTCCTTCACTGTGTCCTCAATCTTCTTCGTTGGGCGCTTGCAAAGCATAGGCGCAAAAGCATGGAAGAGTTGAACGTTTTTGTTCTGTACAACAAATATAATCAGGAGTCAAGTAAGACCTTCGTGAAAGCCAAACACACTTCAGCATTCAAACGGAAGGAGGGGTCCCATAACTCCCAAGCAACCTTCTTAAGATCAGAACAGGTGTTGTATAAATCTTGTGCATCAGGGTGGAAGACAGCAAAAATCGTCGTCTCCTTGACTAAAATATTCATGTCTTCGACCAGTTGAGTAAATGCTAGAAAGGATGATCTGATTATTACCTTTGAGAATGACCCGCACAACCCACTTCTGCTCTTCTGCAGTGGAACGGTTATAAACCCGCTGCAAAATCTTGGATTGTATATCACTCGAATGAAATTAATAAGAAAGGAAAAGGACGAAATATTTGCTGCTTACTGTTTGCCCATATTGCTTGCCAGTTCGTCGAGGATTTCGTTAAGGTCATCAACAGAGAGTGAACCCTCAATTACCGAAGACCGTTTGCTCACGACTTCATACAGGACTGTCGGAAAATCTCCAGAAGTTTTCTACCAAATTTGGTTCAGACAATGGCAGAATAACATTGTTATACACGCTCCATACTTCACGATCGGTTGGCTTTTTCCAATTCAACAAGCGAATGGCATCAGGATCTCTCATCCCAAGCGGGATCAGCTTGATATACGTTTTGGCCAAGTTCTTCTCCTTGAGTCCATACATGCCACGTTCCCTGTCTTTCTGTATCTCATAATTTGAATCTCGAGACTCGCACATAAAGGGAATATATGATACCTGAGGAAGCATAAGACGCAAGACTGGGTAGAGATCATAGCCCTTCTCTTTTCTCCAGTGCTATAGATTCGCACGGTTAAATAAGTAAAATCAAAGGAATCAGTAACATACGGAGAACCAAGCATCTATCAACTTTCTTCGCCGTTCTTGTTTCCTCTCGTTTTGAAGCTTCTCAAATAAGCCAACCAGGATCCCAAATGGAGCGCTGCCCACGTTCTGGGGCGGTGGAGGATAATGTGGAGTCTCAAGTAGATGTTCCGCTTGTGAATTGGGCGCAGTACTTGGGGCGGGTGTAGGTTGCATTATAAGAAGCGGTTGGTATTCCTCAAGTCATTTTCGTCTCATTAAGTACCAGTCACGTGATGGCGTGTACTAAGCGTGCACACTCAGAGTCACTGCGTTTGGTACTCGGCTTAGCAGGCTAACCACTTCTAGAGCAACCAGTTGTTCATTGTACCCTACAATATTTGCCTCTTTATTCGCGACGATTAACAATGCCTCTCAAAAAAAAAGGTAAGGTGCAGGTCAATGAGAGTCGCCGCATTCAGAATCCGAGTCCGTTACATACCCACCACCCCTTCCTGTTTTCTCCATCAACTGTTCGGCTATCTGATTGTACTCTTTCTCCATCGCTCCTTGGCTTCCCTGCTGTGTCGCATTCTCAAAGTCGATAAGTCTAATGCCGGCAGTTGTGACGATAAAATTGTGCCTATTCAAATCTCCATGGACAATGCCCAACGAATGGAGACGCCTGACGATCTCCTGACAAGCCTCCAAATCTTCAATATCTCCATGACGGCCCTCCAACTTCTCGATCAAAAATCCCATTATCCGACCATGTTCAGACAGGTGCCCCAGGAATGCAGGCCCGATACCTTGATCGGCGATAGCCTGATATATTGTAGTCTCCCTTTCGACTAGCGGCGCTTCAAACTCGAATCTGGCGATTTTGGCAACAACTGACTTGGAGCCGTACTTTACAACCCGTACACGTGCCGTAAGGCAGTCCTCGAGGGTGAGAGATAGGACATTGACCAAGTTGGGGTGCCACAGTGTGCGAACACTAGCCAAGCTCTCATATGAGAGTTTGACAACAAGATCTTCCGATTGCCTAGAGATATAGGCTCGTACCCATTCTCCAAGGGGAAGATCTGGTAAGTGGGCCAATAAGTCAGGTGGGAAAGTTAGAACATCGGGGTCGTAGGTGTTAGCGTCCACAACAATGTATTTAATCTGATCCCCGATGAGAACGCGATACTCGCTTTCTGTCGTATTTGAAGAATCAACATCCATAGACAACACTTCCTGTTTGGCTGCTCAATCAGTCAGTCAGTTAAAAGATGCTGAGCTCTCCGTACTGATATGGTAACTTTCGGTATTTCCATCGCCATGTGATAGTTAAGCGAGGTTGGATGAGTCAAACAATGGGGTGGACAACGGCCTGTGAGACTTATTGGGCGGGGCGATGGGAGAGCGTATCACGTCTGCAGCTGGTTTGCGTATAAATCTGAAGGGTGTATGTTTAGTACGGCACCAAGGACACTCACGTTACGACCCCCAACTTTGTTGACTCTTTAGTAGATGGTTGTCAAATTGTAACAATGAACAGCATGTATTAAGAGTTTTTACATAACACCGGCAAGGCGCTGGCGCCCACACATGGAGGGCAGTACTAGGGCCGAGGATCACCAGCAAGTCGGTAACGTAACTGACTTTGTAGTCTCCTATTGTAATATTGGTACTAGTAATAGGGTGAAGTTCTGGTCAAATGGGTCAACAACTCTTGTGCAGTTATAAACTCCGATTGATCTATCTAAGCGCTCACGATATCTACAGGAGGGCATATCCCATATGCACAAGCAATGACTCGGGCATGAAAACTTATATAAATGCCCCTATGCCTGGCCTTCAGATGTGCCATTTTCACCACTCGTAACTTACCAGTTGCAACCCGTACGACGACTACACACACTCAGCTGTACTCACAGGACAAACAGTAAACTATTTCTTCACCGCGCCTTTCCAGGCTGATCACTTTCTTAGTGTGCACCCAGATGTACATCAAGTATACCTGCGGATGTCAAAAGGACTCGGAATTCATCCAGTGCTTGGCTCGTCGGGGGACAAATGTTAAATGCCAGGCGAGGAATATCGTTCGAAGAAAGGCAAGAAACTCTGTCAATTATTGTCGTTACCATCTTGTGTACCCGGATGCCCCAGTCCAGATGGAGGAATGAAGGTGCTTCTGAATTTCTTTTCCACGAACTCCACTGCCCACTACTAACAACTTGTATTGTACACCTTCAGGGCGCCTCTTAAATTTCGCGAATAAGGGCTCGGATGGAATGAACATTGAGTAGGACAGATTGGTATATTAGTTTTTATTTCCAGAATAGCTTACGATGATGACACCAATGATTCGAAAACCCAAAAAGGGCGTTGATGATTGAGTGTTCTTACGGCTTTATCGAGCAGTTCATCATGTCCGCATCAGTAACCCCTAAACTCATATGAGAGTTTGAAACAACGATGTTCTGCCAACTTGGCAAGTTGGATCGTTCATAAACAAGGGACAAATTGAAGCGTCAAATGGGCCTGACCAACAGCCTTATTCTGGGTATGAGTGTGGAGTGTTAATCAGAAGGGACTGGAGGACGATCCACCCTAGGGCTGACTTTGCCGCCTTTTCTTTTAATTACGTCAAAACGATGTGCATCCACGTTCACGGTCCTGGAGTATAAACAATGGGTTTGAGTTGGCTATGGCTAGTATGTACAGTAGATGACAATCGCACGATCGATGGATAATAAGCTTATGTAGTGCGGGGCCATTATTTCCCTTACGAAATTATGTCAGGTCCGGACTTCGGAGCATCCGAACCTAGGTGTGAAACTGCTACAGACTGAGATAGGCTAATAAGTCATGAACCGCTGGATGCTGACCAGGTGAACTGGGACGAACGAGAGCACAGAGAGTCATCTTTGGGCCTTTGCAACAGTAACCAGAAACCGTGAAGAGCATGAACCTACCAAACACATACTGACAAGGACCATACAGCGATTCCAGTTTGGAGGCAAGGTCTTCCCTGGGATCTGCCAAGTTCTTGGCAGGCTCTCCTCGTCACGGAAAACGCATTTCTGGTCCACAATGTGGGAGTAATGAGTACGAAGTTTTCGTGGCTGCGTCTACTAGGCTGCGTCTGACAACTGCTGTTGCCCAACGATTCAATGATGCCGCGGATATTCAAGTCCCAGCTGTAGATGAACGGTTCAATTCCGTTTTTAGGTATTTTTACAGCTGAATTCAAAACGGTAGGGCCGTCAGAAATTTCATCATCCCGAAATTCAGGCACTGACAGCGGTAGTGTTGCCGTCGAGTTCGAGTTGACTCGACAACTCGCTCGCTCCGACAACCGAGTTGGCCAACTCGAAGAATCGAGTCGAGTCGAGTTGTAACTCTCGAGTCGAACGAGTTTGGGCCGAGTTCCTGCGTTTCACGTGACCTTTTTCCCTTCATGCCTTTTCGGTCATGCAAAAATCACGGGTTCACAACGGACCGGCCTCCGACATTTTCAAACAAATTGAAACAAATTATAATCCACGTGATTTTGTGTCATGCACGATATGATTGGCTACATCAAACTCATCCATAGGCTCGTGACCAGCCTGTATATGAGATGGACGAGTGTCGATATACAGGTAGTGTTGATGGCGAAATCTGACAAGCCATTCGCCGGCGGGGCGAGAAGGGTGGCATGGGAACGTGGCGAATTGGCGAATTATGCATTTCCGTTTCAGATTGTTAGACAAGTAAAACACTATCTATTCTATGCCTAAAGACTGCATCAGTGCATCTGGATCCCATGGCTTTCCCTTATCACCAGCTTTTGCAAGCCCTCCCAATTCCTCCTCAACTGTGACAGCTACTTTTCCTTTCCAAATTTCATCCAAGATGGAGATGTCATAAACATCTTCGATGAGGGTCTTCTTATTAAGTCGATCACCTTCAGATGTGGCATCTGAGCCTGCATACTCGCCCAATCTTGCAAACTCAGCCTCAACATCTTCCTCTGTGACTGGTACTGCTTCTCTCTCATCATCCAACTTCTGCCCTGCATCGTCTATGATTGGAACCCAAGTGTAGTCTTCAGAGAGTTCTTTAGCACGATCAAGATTGATTCCAGGCTCGTCTGAGGTATGCATGTGAGCATGTTTGTGTCGGATAGGCTTTCCTTGAGCCAGAAGTGCCTTCTGGATTTCATAAACGTAATGATGCTGAAGTGTGCCTATACTTTGCATGTGTTCCGTAGTGAAACGAGTTTGCTTCTGTGATTGAACCAGGCCAAGAGATGAAAAATACCGCTCGACATCGCCAGTGTGTGGCACAATTGCAAAAATTCGAATGGCCATTGCTTTGAGAGGATGGTCAGTAGCAGTGGCAATAAGCGATGCCCACCAATCTCGAGCATCACGCCTTCCACCCGCAAATGGATCCTTTCCAATGTAATAATCCTTCAAATCCTGTGCAAGTTTTTGGGCCATAGCTTCCGACCATTCCCATTTCTTGGCAATACCAAATGCGATCCGGATGGCATCCTTGAGAGTGCGGGAATGGGTGACAGTCTGACAGAGCAGATGGCTAGCTTTCGGCAAAGTGGATGGAGAAAGAGTGCAAACCAATGAAGATCGGTGTTCATGGAATGAAATTCGGCAGTAAGAACTTCCATAGCATGCTTTGCAAATTCAGGATCATCTCCTTCTTGGTGAGTTACACGATGGACTGCTTGGTATGCCCATATCAGCTGAAGCATGCAATCAGCAAGGTTTGCATCCCGCGATTCCACATCACCGATGATATCAACCAGTGGTTTACAGATTTGAATTAGCTGATCGGTGAGATTCCACCGCCCAAGATCAAAGACAGTTGTAACAACATCTTTGTTGACAGGTGTGAGGCCATTGACCGAACGTGTGGCATCTGGACGGTTACACAGTTCCAAAAGGGATGATCGGTGGTTGCGAACACTAAGTGCCTGTAAAATCAATGCATAGAACCGTGACTCTGTATTTGTCTTGAGACTGCAGGTAACTCCCTTATTCGTCGCAACAATGTGAAGCTGTCCACTCCAATAGTGCGAAGAATTGAAGAAGGTGACGATCCGTGTATTCTTTGAGATTACGATTTTGATTGGTGGATAGGCGCATATCTTTCCAATAATTGTGTTAATGGAATGCATAAAGCAGGCAAATGTCTATTTTGAAATGAGTGTCTAATGAATAACACTGATGTTTTCACAGAAGCACTCACAAGAAGCCAAGGATACTTGTTGCTCCACTTTCTGCGGAATGCTTGCATTGTGGTGGGATTATCGGTGCAGACTGCCAGAAGAGACTCCGGTTTGACCTCCTTTTTGGACAATGCATGATCTGACAGCTCAATCAACTGATCAGCTGTGGCCCTCTTTCCAGTGAGCTCCTCTAGACCCAAGACCACTGGGAACTGAGAGACTTCAGAGATCATTGATCCATAAATGCTCCGTCGTTGTAAATCCTCCCAACCATCAACGATGTAAGTGAGATTTTTCTGATTACCAAGTCTCTTCAGATCTTCATCGTAGACACGCATAAGTTCCGCATTAAGGAACCGATCCATTAAGACAAATCGAGATGCTGGCAAGTACGAAGGTTGAAGGCTTTGCACCCATTTTAAGAGGTAAGGGTTTTGTGATGCTGAGAATGGGATATTCTGATGAATAAAGAATCTATTGAAATATGAGAACCTTTGGAGATCCAATAATAATGAGCTATACCGCATCATCTTTAAATTTGTTTTATCTTGTTCGGCATCTGACATTGTGCGATCCAAAAAGGCATCAAGGTTCCGTTTACTGCTGACACTGACAGCAGGGCTTGCCGATTTCGAGAACCTTTGCTTCTTATTCACTGGCAAAGACTCCTCTGTGGCATTAGATGCAACCTCCAAAATGCTGGTGCTATCAACTGCCATCTCCTCATCCAATCCATCAACGTTGATTTCTATTCCACCTCTCTTCATCAATCGTGTTCTAGCCTCTCTTTTTGCATCTGCAGGTATGTTCTTACAGTTATTGATCATATGATTTAGGCACCAGCTGTCTCGATGTTCGACGATTACTGATCCTGGACAATAGTTACATTCGACTTTCCAACGCTTCGATTTTATGATCTGCTCCTTTTTGGTAAAGTGCTCATAGATGAACTCATCAGGGAGTTTCCCACTCTTAGTGGACATAGTAGGAGGCCAATAAAAGCTAGGGAGTAAAGCAAATAAAAGAAATAGCAAATTTTTATCAACTGATCATGGAGTATTGAGCACGATTATATAACCTCATTCGCCAGTTTCGCCAGGCTTATCCAGCAAAAATTTCTCACCACCTGGCGATCGCCAGGTGGCGAGATCACCAATGGCGAGATGGCGAATTGTCGCCAACAACACTATATACAGGCTGGTAAATCTGAGTTTAAATTCATGGTCATCGCATTCGCACGGGTTTTCTGCAAGTGATTTTGGCCGACCCTAAACTCAGCAGGTCACGTTGCCCTCAACAGAGCGCAATTTGAATATATCTGAAAGAGATTTATTCACCATGACCGTGTCCAATTCGGTTACTGAAGCACTAAGTAATAGAAATTTGGTCTTATAAAGTTACAGGATGTAATTAAAAAGTGCAAACATTCGCCTGCTGAGGCAGCCAGAAATCCTTCTCGCAGGCTCACAGCAGATTTCGAGATGAACCACCCTCAATCGGGGGTGGGTTATTGATTGATGAAGGACTTGGATGGTGGTTGTGATGTTTATAAGATATTTTGGTAGGGATTTTGCTGAAGCTAGGATTTCTGCAGCGGTCTTCAGTTTCATGATAGTTGGCATAGTGGTAGAACATTGATAATTCGGCGTTGCATGAAAACGTGACCTGAGAGTTCAGGGTAGGCCAGAATTCATGCGCAAGAACCGTGGGAATGCGATGACCGTGAATTTAAACTCAGATGTACCGGTCTGTATATCGACAGGTTTACCTTCATATACAGGCCGGTCACCGGTCTAACTCATCCAGTAACTCGTTCGACTCGCGAGTCGCAACTCGTGGCAACTCGTTTGATTGAGTTACGTCCGAGTTGCCAACTCGACTCGACGGCAACACTACTCCTGGGACCCTCGAATTTAAAGTTCCGCTCTAAGTCTATGATGGCTCATCGTTTTGACTTCAGCTGTAAAGAAAGTTGGAGGGGAATCCCATCAGCAATCTCAGCGCGAACTTTATCACTCACTGATTTCTGAGTATGTCAAAAATATCTGCAGGTGCCCGTCAGCCGGCAAATTAGTTTGACAATCGCCCCCACTTTTCCATGAGTGTATGAACCTCCTCGACTTTGAGGAATTTCGGGATCAATGTCGACCTCCTTATAAGACACTTATAAAGCCTAAGAGTGAAGCATGTCTCAGAGCAACGCAAACCCTTACCTTCCTCAAAGCCAACTTAATCGTTTCGAAGTCCTCTAATGTTCCCAATCTCGATATTGGAAACACTTAGTCCGGACAATTTACAGACGTTGGCTGGGGGGGCTGTGCTCAATTTACAGCGGCGTGATCCGATCATTCGGCAGACCACGTGACTGATCGCGTCGCGCGCCCTCTGCCTGTGCTCCTCCCGCCTCCTCGTCTCGAGGTGCGCCGTCTCTGCATCGGGACCCCTCCCTCATTAAAAAACGTGTAGATAGTGTATATAATGTGTCTAGGATAGTGTAAATGTTATAAATTATAATTATTGAAGAAAGGGGATCTACCTGAGCCATAGATTTGCTATCACTGACTCCTTCTACCCTCTCCCTTGTGCCAAAGGGTGAGGTTTTCACCCAAATTTTTGTTGCAGCATAGTCTAGTGGGTAGTCTACTGCTGTCTATGTAGTTATCTGCAAAATAAACCAGGGGAT
>JAIUJM010001158.1:0-10205 GCA_026262225.1 Inosperma sp. D86 | reverse complement strand
TCGAGCAAACCAAGTTCATATTCCCATAAACGAGGTTCGCACTCTATCAGCTCAGCTCCTCTTGCAAGACCGCCGACGTCTCCGGGTCCACCGCGTGCCACTGCTTTACCCTCAGCATTAAAACAAATGGGCACCAAGGAAGCACCAAGGAGGAAGCATTTTATCGGCAAAACACGGCAATCTACTGTCAAATCACACAGCTCTGAACATCTGCCTGACTTGATTGAACAGCGGAGGAAGCGACAACTTGCACCCAAGTCATTGTCGGTTTCGATATCTCCGTACGAACTTCAGGAAACACTTGGTGGCGCTTTGTCTGCACCTCATTCACAAAGATCCTTCAATACAGACACTCGAAATAGTGGGTTATATTTTCATATCCTTCCTTTCTCTTAATTGACGTGGATATACCAGCCAACGTACCACGCACATCATCACCACTTGCACGAACTGACACACTCAACTTGTCATCAAATCACCCTCATGCCCGCAAACGATCCATTCTCGACGGCCAATTCTCATTGGACTACCTTTCGCCTACAACTTCCGTACCCCCACCGCCCTACACGCCTAATTCTTCCACCTCTTCTTTCACACTGGCACTTGATCCCATTGCGGAAGGCGCACAATCTCCCTACCCATCTACACCAGCTATCGGCTCACCGACGATTGAATCAACTTTTTTACCACCCCATACGCCAGAGACCTCTAGCAATGTTGTGTACGGATACTCCACAACGCGGCAACAACGGCCAGCATCGCTGGGGCTTGGTCAACCTCCAAGATCCCCCCGTGTGCCACCACGACCCGCAAGTGAAGTTATCCTATATTCTTACGCTCAATTAACCGGAACTCTCATAATGACTCCAGAGCCTGGGGAAGCTTCTACACTTGACCAAATCCAGGCTTTGAATTCAATCCGTTCAGCGTTGCTCAACCGAACCGTGCTTGGAGGTGGCAGTATGGATATCACATCTTCCTTGAATTCGCCCAATCCCACATCACCTAAATCCCCAAGGTTCCGACATACGCACAGTCGGTCATCTTCTCTATCCGCAGGCCTGTTGTCTATTTTCTCACCGACATCATTGGCATCTTCATTGCCCAGTCCAAATCCGAATTCGGCCAAGTGGCGATCGACCTCTGGGCATATGCCGTCTCTCCCATCCTCAGCGAAGTTGGTCGCGAATGGTTCGAGCAGTAGTCCCAGCGTGTTTGGACTGGGGTTTGGAAATAACACTTTCGCTATTAGTAGTAACATCGACCCTGAAGAACCGCTGCCAACTTTTGAAGTGCAGCCTGCGATGTTAGCTGTCGACTTATCTTTGGTCCCTGGCGAGTCGCGATCTTGTAAGCAAAAATTACTTCACATTCATTTGGCTTCATTTTGTAAACCTATTTTATTTATAGATGTGTATAGCCTCAAATTACCAGAAAATCTACCACCCACATTCAAGGGCAGGTCTCTCAAGTTTTCATACGAGTTGGTTGTCGGAACATGTCGGGCGATCCCTACCTCAAGTGCTGGAGGTGGTGGACTTGTTGTTGGACCAAATAGTGTCAGTCGAGTTATGAAGGTCCCAATACGGGTCTATAACAATGTCTCTGGTAGGTTTTATTACAACTTTATGGTGACGTCTGTAGTCATCTGGTTAGTCACCAAAACCATTCAGCCTTATGACCTCTTGTGGCCTGTCAGAATGCGGAGAGATGTGAATGCATCGAAGGCACAAGCAATGGTTGAAGAAGACACGGGGTCCACTGGTGTTCCAAGTGTTCCTCAGTTGCCTTCTTGTACGTCTTCATTTTATTTTGTCATGTCAGAGTTTATTGCCGTAGCATTATCTTCACCAGTACTCCCAACTTCGAACACTCTGGAGTCGATCAAAGATTACGCCCAATCATTGCTCAAGACATTAGCCGAACGTACTCCGGAAATGCCGGAGAGTCATTTGCCAGACAGGCCGCAATTCCCCATCTCTTCACGAAGTAGTTTTTACAACCAAGACGAAACAATGGGCGGGATCATGATGAATGGCAACGGCAATGCTCAAGACCTAGAAACGAAACATAGAAATGGTAAGGAACCCATAAAACCGCCACGTTCAACTCGGGTCGATGATATACGTTGGGCGGAGGTCGAAAGAGAAAAAGTGGCAGAGGGAGGACTTACCGGATGTCGTGAAGCAGTGGAAATCTTAACCAGGAATCCAAAGAAAGGCAAGTCATGATAGATGTCTCCCTCGTGGATAAACGGTGACGCATCAGCTCTTTATAAATTTAGTATCTTATGACGTCAACAAGGATGGTATTAAAGTTGCTGTTTTGACCTTTACGAAGAGTGCTTATCGGCTTGGGGAGACCATTACGGGCGTGGTGGAGATTAATGAGAAGAGTAGTCGTGCGCGCGTTCTCAAGGTTGATTTATTTTGATTTTTTCCTCAAAATGTTGTTGGTTAATAAGACTTGATTTAGGTCTCCTCTATACTCGAATGTCATGAGAGCCTTCCACCTATAGTATCGTCATCAAACGTAAAGCTTCTTCGAAGATCATATGCAGAGGCCCACTCCTCTTTCACTTTGAACACCCTGCGAACTACCTTTACACTCGATATCCCATCCGATGCGAGTCCGGCCTTCCAAATATACGTTGACTCAATGGACGATGGGAGACTACCTTCTGCATCGTCATTTTCCAGGACCAGTTCAACCACTGTAGGAGGTTTAGTCTGGAAAGTTAGATTATGTCTGCTCGTTGGAATCGCAACCGGGCACTCAATTGTTGGACCACACGGAACCCGGTTTCGAACCTTGAATAGGGACGGACCTCGTGGAGAATGGGGATCATCGTGGATTGCAACCCCTGCGTCTGCACCTCTAGAAAGGGTGGATAGCAAGGCGGCGCAGCATGATCTTGCAAAACAACAAATCTCGAGTCCAAGGTCTTGGTCTTATCTCTTTGTTTCCTCCTTACTTGGTCGGTCGAGTGAGATTGATCCTGTTGAAGTGGGGAAAGGTGACGACAATGATGACAGCACCGTACTAGAAAAGCTGAGAACGTCGATAAGCTCGGTGGATTATGATGGGATCATACCTGATCCAGCCGGAGGAGTGGGTACGGGTGTCAACTATCTTTGGGATGACTCGGAGGAAGGTTGGAGGACAGTTAAGCTGGAGACTGTGGAGTGCGAAGTGCCGATCAAGGTCTTTCCAAGCAATACGGCTTTTAAGGCTCTGGATGTAGTTTTCGATGTGTAAACCCCATTTGGCTTAGGATTCTTCCCCATCGAAACAAGAATGGATTATGGGACACCAAGCCAAATCCATTGTATCTGGATTCCAATACAATTACGAATTTAGGATGCGGGATCGATGACAGATGCGGTTTGTGGGTTTACAGCGGACGTCATGTCATCATAGGCGCTATGAGCGAGTACCATTGTGACATAAATTTCCCAGCTTGTACACTTGTGTGCAGAGGTTCCTTAATCTGACGGTAGCCCTGGTCGAACAATCAGTCGATTTCTCCCGCATCGGATGGCCCTCAAAATCCGGGGGTCAAGACTTTTTGAGAGGACTTGTCCTTCGTGTATCAGCAATACTCGTCCTTTATGTGAGTCAGTGGAACATTCATTTCAGAAGCTGATTTCATGAACTGCTTTCATATAGTTGAGACAGAAAATAATGAGGATCTAAAATACAAACGAAAACTGAATGTGGGAGTCTAGGGACTGTGATGGCAAGAGCTCGAGAAGGAACACTGGAACAGTCATCTTCATTACTCCCCGGTGTCCTCATCATCCCACGCACTCAACTCTTCATACCTGAGCCACGTTCCACGAAGTGTATCACTACGAAACTCGTTTGCTAACCTGTCGATTAAAGACCTTAATTCCGCCCTCACATCTGTGATAACATCCTGACCCAGAAAGTCCGAAGGGATGAGCCACGCTTTTTGTGGTTTCTTTGCAGTTCCTGATAGCCTCCAATGCTCCTGGTCATTTAACCACCGTTTTCCATTGGACTTTGTTACATATACGTCACACGCCCAACACATCAACTTGCTGTTTCCAATGAAATTTTTCTGGATTTGTGTATCGTTCGCCTGCAAAAACATAATCATTTGCAATTCACAGTGGAGATAGGGCTTGATCGATCCTGGTGTGTGCCAGAGCTTTCCTAGGTCGGCTTTAGTTTCTTGAGGAATCGCTGGTCGTTGCTTCTTGCTATCCACATAGTCAAATTTCGTGAACTGTTCGTCAAGAAAATCCTCTGGAGACCGACTCATTTCGACGTCGCAGCCATGGCCGTCGGGTAGAACGCCAGGTTGATCGCCGATCCAAATGATCTCAATCCCTGCTCCCCCTTTCTGAAAGGCTGCCGTTCCTTCTTCTCCCAAAACACGTTTGATATAGAGCAAGCCATTTTGGGCGAAAGTGAATGCGCCAATGCGGTAGCGAGCAATACGCAACAGGCGTCGTCTAAGTCGCAAGATCCACAGGAAATCCTCGTCGAAACGAGGGATCGGGTTTCCAGGCTCCAGTTTGTCGAAGCTTGTAATGAATTTGCTGGCCACCAGAGCGCTCGCAGCGAAAGCGAAAGTACGGACTGGTGATTTTTCCCTCTCAGCATGAGGGAGACCACTGTCAGTGGTGGCCAATGTTATTACCTTAAAAAGGTATTTGAGCCGCTCATTCCCATTCTTGGTTTCGTCGGCACCAAGATGCACCGAAACGTGAAGAAGAAAAGCATTATCTTCCATGTTGTTACCCTTTGCCCAACGATCTACTATTTTATCGAATCGATCTTGGACGGGTAGTTGGTTCTCTCCATGTTTATCGATTTTCGCGATCTTGTCCATTTTGCGAGTAAATCGGAGGTATATTATGGGTGTGATAGCTTCTAAGAATTGGACCATTATTTGAAAGGTATCAGTCTGCCCTATGGTACCCCTGATAAGTTGTTTGAATTTCTCCCCATTTTCTCTGTCTTGTTCACGAGGTTGACCGCGATTGGTGGCGATATAGAAAGTGATATGACCTTTTTTAGCGAAGAAAGCTGTAGAGACCGCATCTCCAGTGGAGTCTGTGACGAAGCATGTGGCAATCCAGTCTAGGATCGACAATATCTGGGAGTTCTCGTTATATAGCTCCAGCTGGGAACGATTTTGCCTCTGCCTTTGGAAGAGCATCAAACCCAGGGAGGCCATCATTTCACGTTGGATGTCCATTCTGCGTTTTCCAAGTCACGGTGCCAGTCGAAAATAAGCGGTTAAAATTTTCAGGACAAGCAGACATGTTGGTCAGGGTCTTATAGACTTGAAACTCCGCCGCAAGAAAATAAGTATAGTATGAGGAGGATCGATGACACTGGTCGTGTACGCACAGTGACCACTTTTTATCACTGGAAATTTCTTGTTCAGTACACCACAAACTTGATATGTTCCATCTACTGGCATACATTAGACTAAATTTCTTTTTAGAAAGTGCAAGACAAACCAAGATTGTGTCTGTCAAGGTGACTCATGTTACGTTTGGCATCACATTCGCGGTGTTGGCCGTGATGATCAACGTACTGATTTGACAGTATACATAATCACTTACGACGGTGTCGAGTCATTACAAAAAACCACTGAAAGCAATCGTCAACGTTTCAACGTTCAGTTACAGCTAAAGGTCCACCATATGAATTGAACTACCTACAAGATAAAACAAGCAAGCATAATGCTATTCCTGAACGATGGGCAGATAAAAGAAGCGACAGTAATGGTACAAACAAAAAAAATAACCCAGACTAAAAACTGACATGCAGAAAACTGGATTCGAGGAGATAACGTACTTTAAAGATACCTAGACCATAGCTCGACAGCTCGATATGGAGAACAACATTGAAAAGAACGCTTTTAGTGATACACGAACATTGAAGAAACAGACAGCCAACAAAAAGTTCTTCTGATGGTCGGCTGAGCATCATTGTATTCAAATTGGGTGTAAAGTAGTAGGTCGACCTTCGTCAGTATGTGCCAGCGTGTTAGGCGGATTTGCTTTGGAAGTTGGTGGTTACAAAATAATGTTACCATTGAATATCGTTTTTTTTCTTCTGTGTTAGTTTCGGTTGCAAGTATCGCAAATGAGTGCCGGTTATGCTGTATCGAAGCAGTGGGGTTCCCCCATGCTCGATATATTAGCTGAGGCAAGGAGTTAATCGTGGGATGGCAAGGCAGTAGACGTCTTCGGACCATCGAGTCGATGGGGTTGCAGAAGCTCGTGGTTACCGCATTAGGATCATTGTTCAAAACTGACCCCACCTTGCAAGGAAGCCATCCAGATTCGTGTTTTATACAATCTAAGTTGTCATTTCAGTCGAAGTTGGGAGGTGAGAATGGACAAAGAAGATATACCTAAACAATTCTCTAACAAGCTCCCTAAAGTCAATTCGCTTTTCAGCAATGAAGTAGAAGGTTAGCTTTCGTCGATCCCTGGAGGCGCATAAAATAATGAAGCACCAAACGTGATAGCCAAAAACGCACCATTGGTACTCAGCATCTATAACTTCCATCGGCAGCTTCTTCGCCCTAACTTTAGTCTGACACAGCTGCAGCGCCTTGATCTCATCCTGCGTCTTCGTAGCATAAAGCTGTATATCCTGCTGACCAGCCTTGCCATAAATCATCTTCGGGTTGATCTCTTTCTTCTGCGAAGAAACTCCACCCTGCCCACCTGGATCACCACCAGGACTGGTAGGTTCTCCCTGACTACCCATACCAATAGCCGCGGCCGCGGCCTTCTCTGCCTGCATCCTCTGAAATGTTTCGACTTCATCGAGCGTGATTCTGTCGTTAACGACTTTACCAAGGTCTTTGCCTCTATCAGCCTCCACGATTACAAGGTCACCAACACGGATATCCCTGTCGGGGGAAACGTTATCCCATTCTGAACCAGTGTGTGCACCAGATGGAGGGAGGTAAAATAAGTCCGTCCGACCGGCTTTGAACTCGACGATGAAGAGCGGCCATGTGGGTGGGACGGCATGTAGAGGAAGACCCTTACCTAGATCGGCGAGATTGGTAGGGGTGTGAGGGTGAAGGGGAGTAGACGGTGTAGGAGGTGGATGCTGGTGAGCATCAGAGTATTTGCGAGTCTGAGGGTAATAAGGCGGCTGTTGAGGATTGACAATTCTCGATCCACTCGGAGAAATGGGGGAATGAAGACCGCCGCTGACCCCAGAATATGAGGGTGCACGTGAGCGATTTTGTTGCTGTTGCTGCTGTTGCTGCTGCTGTTGTTGTTGCAGGTACTGATACCGAAGTTCCGCTTGCTGCTGCTGCTGAGCAGCTCGCGCCTCCGCCAGATGTTGCTCAAATACACTGCTGCTGATGGATGGGCTGTGGGTATTTAAGTCGTATCCGTTATCGCTCGGGGTACCAATGCTATGCCGAGAATAGTTAGTATTGCTGGACGGGATGGTCAGATTGATGGGTTGATAAGTAGACAATATATCCCTCGATGGGGGGCTTCGTGATAGAGGGGCGTAGATGGGTAGCGATGAAGGCTGGCTTGGTGTCTGTTGGTGAGATTTGGGTTCGGCAGGACTCAGATTTAGCCTTCCAAGATCGCTCGCGAGATCATCATCAGAAAGCATCAAACCCCCACCAGGCCTACTGCCATTGCCCGTAGAGACAACCCCAAATTTGGACGTTACAGCAGACCGATTTTTCTGTTCCTCTGCTTGCTCAGCAGCGCTCGGCGCGTTAAAGCCAATAACATTGCTTCTGCGAGGCGCAACAGAAACACTGTGGCGACGGCTTGTGGTCCCGTTGCCTCCACCCCCACCAATTTCATCTCGTGGAGGGTTCATCCCCGCCCACAACTCGCGGAAGGGCCCGTCGTCCAGCAAGATCTGGCCAACATCTCGAGTGAGCGGACTCATATTCGAAACATCCGGACGTCCAACGGCAATATTTATGCCAAGGGTCGGATGCCGACTGGTAGCGGGTGGTTTGAGTCCAGTGGAAGAGTTAGTGAGATAAGATTCATTCCAACTTTGCAGCGTACTTGGTGCGTTGAAGTATGGTACGCTACCTATTGGCGCCTGACGGCCAGTCGCCAGTGATTGAGAACGGCTACGACTCGGATCAGGGTTTATTGTAGGGCGCCCTCTGTTTAAATTGGTTAAAGCGGCCGGGAGGTACGTTTCGTCATAAGAGTCGACTTCTGCCTCGTCCTCGTCATCTTCGAAAGGCCCCTGCATGGAAGACCCATAATGGGTGTGGGATTGTGATGTATAGGACGCACTACGAAGCTGGCCCTGCTGACTGCGAGGGACTGAAAGCATACTCCGGGAAGACGACCATACACCCCCAACAGAAGATGGCAAGATATGTTGGCTTGATGGGGAAGAAATAGAAGGGTGACCGTCGCCTGTGCGAGGTGGTTGAGAAGCAGCACGCTCTCGAAGAGCCGCAGAACCGTTTTCTGTGCTCATCAAGCCCTGGAATCTGCTTCGTCGATCATCGATAAATTCGTCTTCATCGTAAGGATCATACGAAAGCGTGCGATGCATCCCCTCGGCTGGCGGTCAGAAAATGATCTCGAGATGTGAGATGTTGTAGATATTTGGAAATATGAATTGAATCTATGTTTCTACAGCCGTCAAGAAGCCTGTTTCGGCCCTTGATCAGTTGAATAGAGACAATGAAAAGCAAAGAAACGTACTCCAACTCAAGTTCAGAAGTTTTTCTCGTCCGGATCTACTTACAAATCTTTGGATAAAGACTATTTTTTTGTGTACGACAAAGTTCTATGACTCTATGAGTCTATGAAACGATGGTGGTAGTGGTAAGATGGAAAGGAGGATTGACTGCAGTCAGCTGGGTCGGGAATGCGCTCCCAGGGCGCCTCTAGTCACATGTCCACATGTCTCTCCCTGAATGGGTTCAATTTAATTGCCGGTGTATGAACCCCAGGTCTTCAAATCTTCGTCTTAAACAGACAAGTCACCCGACCGATATGGCTTCTGTCATCTACCTCTGGACGTCCCTGTGATCCAGTTCACTTTACCTTCAAGATGGGTATCTCCACCAGCGGAGAATCCCGAATTCCCGGTCATATTGTCATCTCCTTCGACGAAATGGATTTCGTACACCAAACAATTGGCTGTATTCATTTTCCGGCTTGTTCAGTCCCCTTGGCTCCACTGGGAGTGTTCAGGGTTATGGCTGCATTCCTCTGCGGAAGGTTACCGAGCGATACGATACAGTGGTCCCGGAGAAGGAAACATGCGGAGCCAAGTTTTGCATTCGACGCTATCTCTAGATCTGGTTAAATAACATATTCAATCCCAGAGCTCGATCCAGGTACCCAATGCGATGATCGAGGTTGGGCGGGACGGGAAAAGCGGTCCGGCCTCTTCCGTTGATGCCAGCAACGACTCGACATCCAAGCTCGCGATAAACTACCTGTAACTGCATGACTGGAACAGTCAGTACAACAAGAAACAAACGCTGCCAACAATCGTCATTTTGTAATTCATCCTGTTGGGACGTGTTGACGTGTCTTGGAACTTTTGACAGGAAATGGCCGCCGATAATGCGCAAGAGCAGGAGAAGAAAGAGGAACAGAAAGATTCAGAAGAGCACAGACACGTTGAACGAAAATATGGATCCTTTTCCTCAGCTTTTCGGATATCCGCCCTTCTGACCGTGGTACTGGCAGTGTTCATCTATCGACATCAGGTGCGTTTTTGCGATTTCGGAATACGATTTTCTCATTAAATGAACCTCAAAAGTTCTCATATCTGTCGTCGAAAGAAGAGCCTTTTGTTGAAACTGAGTTTGCACAGGTAGAGATTGTGGCAGACATTCCAAAACAACTCGCTATTGTTAAAGCATTTAAGGTGAATCGAACAACTTTCTGAGCCTGCAGTACGTGGTTCTTATTCTACCCGTCAGCACGCATGGAGCGCCTACGGTTTGTCTCAACACCTCATGCCGCGTTCGTTGATGAATGACTCGTGTCTTCAGAGCGTGATGCTATGGGTTGTGATGAATACAACCCTTTGACAAAGGGGGCGTCGTGGTGTAGTGGTCCATGACGCTGTCCTGGGTTATTGCAACCGTGGGTCGTGGGTTCGATCCATGGGCTGGATTTCGTTCCATGCAGCGTAAAAGCCTGGTCGACACAGCCTGCACCCCCCCCTCGTGGACT
>JAIUJM010001157.1:0-10207 GCA_026262225.1 Inosperma sp. D86 | reverse complement strand
ACCACGTAAATCGAAAATTTTGAGTGTCCCGTCCGTAGAGCATGATGCTACAAGATTCGGCTGATGTGGGGAGAATAGAGCTTGGTAGATGCAGGCATGATGAGCTTGGAGAGTTGAAACCGATCGTAGCAGCTCCGGCGACCACTGAAATTCTGAAGTTAGAAAGAAGACATCCTTTGAGTTATAAATTACCGACGATTTTTATTTTGCCATCCCAAGACGCTGAAGCAAAGATATCCTTTTGGACATTGGACCAATCCACAGAATAGACTTCCCGGGTGTGTTCTTGCCATGCTTGGATAGGCAGTTCCTATCACTTGTCAAGAATTGAAGAGAAAGCATCCTGAATTGAAGGACATACATCAAGCATTACATCCCAAAGTCGGATTGAGCCGTCCCCTGAAACAGTCACTAACTGATTCTCGTGCACTTCTGACCAAGCAACATCGTAGATGCCATCTTGCGTTTCATATCTGACGTCTTAATTATTCAATGAGAGAAACGACTACTAAAAGGCAGCGCTGAACTTTTTATCGATGCTTAGTTGAGATACCATTCCAGGTGCGTGAGCGACCGAAACCATATGAAGTCTACCATTTCCGACAAGCCCAAAATTGGCAGCAGATGCAAGAGCTAACCGAGTTGTGTGGAATGGCGACCAAGCAATTGCATAATGAGCAAATCCGGGTGTATGAACAACCGAGCTTTGAGGTTGTGAAGTATTCATGGAGGGAGAATGTGGTCAAGAATGGCTCAACATATTCAGTCCACATTTATCCCGAACAGTCACATGCGGGTGTCTGTCCCAGGCATTCCAAAGGCCATCCTCGAAGCCAAACCAGTGTTTTCCATTAACAATATATCCGTCGCTGTCGAACGTCTATCAGAATTCGTTGGACTCGGAAATGTGGCTATATTGACAGGCGCTGGTGTCAGTGTCGATTCTGGTGTGCGAGCATACCGAGGCAGTGATGGCAGATATATGAACCCGAATTATAAGTAAGTTGGTAGGTCGCAAAACTTGGGAATATTCAATAAGATGGAAAAAAGACCAATATTCTACCATGATTTAATGGATCGAACGGAGAAGGGACGTGCCTATAGGTAAGATTTTGTTTCTGCTTCAAATCAGTTGTAATCGACATTTCCTTGTAGACAAAGATATTGGTATGTCGTCGTCTGTTCTTTCAAGAAACAAATAGCTGAAATTGCTTGCAATTAGGTTACGATCATATTTAGGCTATCCACCAGTCCGTGATAGCCCACCAAATACAACACACTTTGCTATTGCGGCTTTGCAGTACACTTCCTACGTACCTCGTGTAATCACACAAGTGGGTACACCCAAATGTGACCTATTCTTATGCTGAATTTAAATGTATCCCAAGAATGTCGATGGTTTACACCACAAAGCAATTCGACAATCTCTTCTAGATACCGGTTCTGATATCCAAGATTCCATTTTGGAACTTCATGGAACGCTTCATGTGGATCCACCCATTTGTCTATCATTGTTTAGGCTAACCAATGCCCTCCAGCGTGTCAGATGTGATAAAGGCCACGTCATAGATCGTAACACGTTTCAAGACTGGCTTTCTGCAGAAAATCCAGAGTGGCACCACTACCTCAAAGTATTTGAGGCATCAGGTACTCGACTAAGGACAAATCCTGATGGCGATGTGGGTTTTCCATGTTCTTACAAAGTGCTAGAAAGTAGTTTAACAGGAAATTAGGTTGCCGTTGAACACCTTGGACTGTCCTACAATGATTTTGTCGTCCCAAATTGTCCCACTTGCATACTGGACGGTCACCGGAACTCGGTGGTAAGATCTATTTTCTGTACACCTCCTTGTAGGATTCATGCATGCATGGTTTAGTAGCACAAACCAGAGGTTGTTTTCTTTGGAGAATCTATTCCAGAAAAAGTCAAGGAGTGCTCGTAAGTGCACTATAATCTTGTAACGCTATCTTTAGTCGAGGGATGACATAGGCATCGATACATCGAGGAATGTGATAGATTACTTCTCACTGGGACGACTCTGGCGACCTATTCTGCTTTTCGGCAAGTCAATCTAACATGTTTGTTGTCACCCAGTTGACCACCCTTTGGTCTAGATTGCTTAAATATGCTCTCGAGTTGAAAAAGCCGGTTATGTTACTGAATCTTGGACCCACCCGTGCGGATGGGGTCCCAGGAGTAGAGAAGATCGAGGTTGCCACTAGGAGGGTTTTCAGGCGCGTTGCCAAAACCGTCATGTATGTTTTCTGGAAGGACTATGACTGTCCACACCTGAGGCCTTTTTAATAAAGCGGTATGCAAGCGATACAGGACTCTACAGTTATTCGCATGCTCAAGAGTGGAATTGATCAACTACCTCCTAAGGATTCTGATTAGCAAAGCACAGAAAAATGACCTTGCAGCGCTGTTAGCTCAAGGTTTTCCTTCATTATCCAGATGGGTAACAGCAATATATACCTATAGCAAAACTTCGATATTCGAAAACTATGTAATTGATTATAAGCGTAGCGAAGCAGAGGGTGGTATTCAAAAATAGCAACCAGAACATTGTACAATACATGAAATCGTCATTGGAATCGAGAACAAGAAAATGGATGATAATGGCATGGAATAGGCAGAAATATCTCCAGTGACTGAATTGATGACGCAGATATGAACCAAAATAATCCTGGGGCCATGCACTCATGGCTGTTACGACAGGATCAGATCAACGAGATCGCGATAGCATTGAGAGGGTTCTCGCTGCCTCCTGGACTCTGTCATCTCCAAAGGTGTCAAGTTGGTCCTCGATTGAAAGATCGTCCTCGTCTTCATCGTCGCCAGTGCTATGTTTGACTGTTTGGAAGATCGATGGCTTCAGTTGGGACCAGCTCCAATTCTGTGAACTTGCACTGGTCGTGCACCACGAGTGCCGGACTGGTTGTCTCGGAACGTACCCAGGATGAGAACGGCCCAAATAATCTTGGACGTTGTAGTCGTAATAAGGGACAGATGACGGGCTCTGAATGGAGGGCATGGAATAATTAGCCATGAGGGGGGATTGGGCCTCCGATGATAGTTCCGACCGGTGGTCCTCGTCGTTGTCTGACATTAGAGGTGGTGTTTTTGGACTTCTAGTCGATGCGAGGACTGATGCTGATGATTTATATGTCCTCGTGTTCTTCAAATGAAGCGTCTGGGAGGAGCCAGACGATGGAATATTCTATAGGATTGAGATATAACTAACAATCACCAAAAGCCACAAAGGGCGACATACAGCGTTGGGTGGCCCCAGTTGTTTCCCCTTCTTCTTGAAAGATTTTACACATCGTTTGCGGTGATTGCGCCAATGGAAGGTGTCGTATGCACTCTTGGAAGATAATTTGATCTTTTTCTTGCATTGTTTGCATTCGACATAGTCGGGGCTGAGGAGATTGGCTAATGGATCACTCAAAATCGATAATTCGCGAGCCCTTTCGGCTGGGGTTTTTGTAGTTTTCATGGTACAATCACTGTAAGGGATAATTGGTCAGAAGAAGGGAAGAGTTTCAAAGACAGGAAGACCCGGTATCTCACGAGCGGGCGGCTATCTGCGGCGCGCCGTGTTCTGGGGTTCTTAGGTCCCCATCACGCCCCAGAGGCGAATGACGTCTGAACCAACATCAGAGGGTGCGTCTGCTCGGCAATATGGATGCCGGAACATTACTTACGAGTGAGGGGACAAAGCGCCCAACAGGTTGGGAGCAGAGCTCTGTAGGGGGAATCAGATTTGTCAAGTCTTTCAGCCTTAGCCCCATGTTTGGGGTTTGGAAAACGCTAACCATCTGAGATGTTCTATAACAGTCCAAGGTCGAGGATTTGCTTAATACCTTGCGGTGAGCATGCATGACGGTGGAAAGGAAGTAAGGGGGACTCGCCTGCGGTGGGAACTTGAGCCTTGCATTACTAGAGTGAAGTGAGGGAGAAAGCGTGCGTGTATGCAGAGTCAGTTACTGAATGGGAACGCAGGTGACATTAGATAAATTGGAATGCCTAATTAACCAAGCACACGGCAACGTCCGCATTGCAAAGGGCCACCGCGTCATAGCCCGTGAGCCCCGCATTTCAAGTCCGAAGCTGTATCGGACGGAGTCATGTCAGTAGGTTCCGAATCCACGAGATGTTGGAGGAGTCTAAATGTTGTAAGGTGGTCTTGCTTTGCAGAAGGGGTTTTGTGTCAGGCAGAAAAAATCAATATAGATAGGAACATGGATTCAAGTCCCAGTGGAGATAACTTAAACCACAGCCATGAATTACAAGGAAAAGTATCCAGACAATTCGGGGTTCATTCAAGATTGGTCTCTCAAGCTCTCCTTAAAGCCTCGAACGAAAGAGTGGATCGGCATCATGAACCATCCCAAGATCGAATTCGGGGGCTCCATCACGGGTGGCAGGTAGGAGTCAGTACGCGGGCGAAGGGGTTTTGGCATATCCTCATCTGGAAGGTGGTGGTCTGATTCCTCTCGGGATTGTTTCAAACCCTGCACAGGACGTGATGGGCCAGCATCAACAACTAGCGTGTCCTCAGTAGATGCCGAAGAAAGTGGAGGACGGCACGGGAGACTAGGGAAAGAAATTGAGTTGACGCTGTCATTTTTCAAAATTGGGGCGGGTCTAGTCAAACGATATTAGACCAAACTTGAGTGTTGGAGTTTCGGGAAACAGACTTGGTGCAAGACGCTTTATGTTCGTTCCATTTGACTAGATTGAAGTCACCCTCGCCATCCAACAGAACCTTTGTACTGCACAATGTGCATTTGACACTTTTAGCGTCAAATGACTTGACCTGCGCATCATTGACAAGCACGATCCTGCGCTTTGCAGCAGTGACTCGATTGCTCGGCCTAAATGGGCATTAATGTCAGTGAATTAAAATTCAAAACATAACACAACAGACTTTGCAGCGGAGCATCGGACTTTGTGCTTTACCCAATGACCAGTTGCATAGGAGGAATTCTGACCGAGGTCAACCCAGATTTGGCATTTACGGCATAGAACACGGTCTTTCTCCACCTTCTCAATTTGACCGTCGGATTCCAAGAATTCTTTGCGCTCTTGCTCAGACGGACGGCGAGCTGGGGTAGGTTGGGAAGCAGGTCTTGCTTCGGCAGGACGCGCAGATTCGGAAGTTGGTGAAGATTCCACTTTGTTATCAGACGTGGCGCTGAGTGGACGTCGTTAATCAACACTGGAGTGTTCATAAGAAAAGCTACAACTCACAGCACTACGGTGTGTACAGGCCGTTGGTCACATCGAGCCCTGTGGATTTCCCATGGTCGAACGGCGTATGTTTGCTTGCGACCAAGATTAACTGCTTTGTTGCACCTTAGACAATGCACTTGATGGGCTTCCATTTTTCCGCATTCGGGCTGGTTCACAAAATATTGAATTCGCTCAGACTCGTTACGGCGAATACGTCCGGTGCCAAGAGCAGAGTCTGCGACGGAAGCGTTGTCATCGTCGTCATTAACAGATTTACTTTAAAATAAGTTGGTGCAAATTTCAGGGCCGCGAGAAGATCGCCACATACCCTTTTGATTCTGGTTTTTTCCCGGATGGTGTCATTTCTGTCACTTGCTTCAACGAACACACGGAAGAGGCTCCGCGTACATGCTTCACGTGCAATTTAGTTTTCGCCTTCTCAAGACTGGTCCTACTGCGGGGAATTTCTTTCGGGCTGGGTGCGGGAATGCTAGACGGAAGTCGGTGTTAAACTGGAATAAGTCCGCAGTGCCAATAAGTGGCCTACTTGGAGTTCCTAACTTTTGCCTTCTTGCTGGTTGGCTGTCAGGATATTTTTAATCATGCTAACATTGTGCATGTTGCACAGTAACAAACCTTGATGTCAGACTTTCCAAGATTGGATTTAGCAGAGGTGGTATGTTTCGAATCTTGGCTTGAATCGGAATCGGAACTTCATTTTAAGGAAAGTTGAAAGACGGTATTTTAGACCTAAAGAAATGGTGAGAAAATGAATTGTAGACGCACTCTGTTTGGGCAGATATAGTCCTCTTTCTCTGTGATGTGCTGACTGAGATTAGTGAAAACGCGAACATATCGGGAATGCCACACCTTCCTGTCTTTATAAGTTACCAGCGGACCACTATAGCAAGACAAAGGAATGACGTTCCATTAAATTTCTTCAAGAACAAGAGCATTCAAAATGATGATCACCGTTCTGGAGAGGAAAATATCGAGCCTTCCATTGTCAGATTGAATATAGTCAAAGAATGTGAGGTTTTTCGCGATATATAAACCAAAAATATTGAAAGAAAGTGAATTTCCTAGTGTTGGGAGACTGGATGTTTGTAGATAGGAGCTTGGTTGGAAACGGCCTCTTCAAACTCCGATGAAAATGACCAACGCGTCCAGAAACGCGTGATTCGGTGTGAAGGCGGGTGAAGTCGTATTTGGAAACTCGATAAAAATAGCAATACATGCCTTCAATTGAATCATCGGAGAATATTTTGGTCCAAAAGTACAGAATACCCTGCTACAATGTACTCAGAGCATCAGAAAGACAAATACAGACGAAACGAATGTAAATCAATCAGTCATCAGGAAGAAACGTGCGACTGCTACTGGTCGACGCCATGTGTTGTGAAAAGTGGAAGTTCCCAATACTTGGATCAAGAACGTCAAAAAAATAGGATGAAGAAGGCGACGAATTTTGGTTTGTATAGACTTGATTATGCATAACAGAGTAATTCTGTGGCGTCGATGGTGATCCTTGGAGCTGTACTGGTTGACTCCCTCCTGGTCCAGGATAGTAATAGTAGTTGGAAGTGGTGCCCGTATTATGACCTGCATACACAGTAGAAGGAGACAAATTGGAGGTTTGAGCTTGAACTCCTGCTGCCGCTACTGCTGTGGCAAAGGTCATCCATCGGGAATCGTCCTGGGATGGAACAAAGTGGTATTCCTTTTCTCTGGCTGGGGTAGGCGGCCTAATATCATTATCATTGTGTGTGGCAGAATCTATCCAATTCGAAGGCGCAAATAAAGTTAAACTTTCTGCGAAACGAGCATGAGCTTATTTCTTCAAGCCATACTTACCAAAGTTCTGATTACGAAGCAGTGGACCATCTCCCGATTTTCTGTGCATGCATTGAGATCCCTTTCCTTCTCTAGAACATGCTAGGCATGCGCGCTCGATGCATTCACATCCTTTCTTGGCACACGACGCGCAGGGCCTTCAAAATAGGTTTAAAACGATTCAATAGCACTTGACAAATTAGTAACCGAACCTGTCCCCATCGCACCTGATCTTATCCCGTCTGATAAGGAGATATTATTGAAGAAAGGATAGTCAGAATATCCTGGAAGTCGTTACCTGCAACTGACACAAGCCTAAAGGCAGATCAGAAATCATGGATGACAGATGCCCCCACCAAACACTCACAGACTTTACTCTTGTTCCATGTCCTCTACCCTTCCTTGGAACAACAACGCACTCTTTCTCGTCTTCGACGCAATACTTGCATGGCCGTGATTCTTCGCAACGTTTGTTATCTTCCCGGCAACCTTCACACCGCAATTTGACGAGCTTAGGTCCCCTGGTAACGTGTACACATCCCTCTCCTCGTGCGACGCACCTTGAACATGGTCGGTGATCATCGCACTGTGCCATAAACGTTATACTCTAAGCAGATAAGAAGGTCCGAGAAACATGCCTTCTTATTATCCCTCCTGCAACCCACGCAAGCTAATTTAGCGCGCTCGGACCCGCGCGCCCTCCCTTGATTATTGTTACCACTGGTCTCCGGTGCACCGGAGGATCCCTCAGCGGTGACCCTGCTGAAGCTTCCATTCGGTGGATGTTGGGCGGTTCCTACATCATAGCCAGTATTACCTTCATTCTGGACTGGTCCGACCAGGATCCTATGGGATGGCTTGCCAGCCTGCATAAGCGCCGGCGATGTGCTTGCTGAGCCAGAATGACTACCAGGCACTGCGGGCCCATCCGCACAATTGAGCATCATTTCTCTGCATCTTTTGCAAGGTTTATCAATACCGTCCTCGCACCGGACCCTTGCACGCCTGCAAGGCTCACAACCATCTATACATTGATCCGCTGCGAAACCCTTCTTCACACATGCACTACAAGGCCTAGAGAATATTGAGAATGAATGAACAAACGCATTCGCAATGGCGATGACGACGATCACGTCCTCATCCAAGAATAAATCGAAGAAAATTACGCTCACCTAGAACCGTCGCATCGTATCTTATCGCGTCTAAGAAAAATGGGAAGAAGATTCAGCATTCCCTCTCATCTCCGCCGATCGAAAATAATCCCCAAGCCCACAATGAAGATAACGAGAAGCCCACTCACCTGCAACTTGCACATGCCTGTGCGATCAAAGACAAGGTCGGTTAGCACAAGCTCTCGCAATCTGGAATCGATCTCCAAAAACTAAGCCTCACCTTCGTTGCCCTTCTTGGCCATATCGGCGAGCCTGAACTATTACCACCTCGTCCACCACTGATATGGTTATCGGAAATCGGGACAGGCGCGCTCATGCGAAATGATAATGCCGAAAACGGCGAACAGCGAACAACGTTCCGCGACTTCTCCACACACCGCTTTTTAGAGCGCGGGAGTTGCCGATTTTGATAACGTTACATAATCATCATCCTGCCGTGAGATTCTTTGTCTCGATCAAGGTCTCCCCTAAGGTGGGTTCTTAGTTGTATCCATTTTGCCTTAAGCACCGATCACCCTTCTATCAGCTGATAGCAGAGACAAGACAGCTTATCCCGAACTGCAAGTTTGTAACTATCGGATATGAAAACCAAGATGAAAAGTGCTTTACCTATCATGAGCGGCCCGGCGTTATTCCGACCATCATTGAATACGAAGACATCTATATCCGACAAATAACATTCTCGATAAATAGCATTTCTCTAGGTGCCGAGCCCCACCAGATGCAGATCCTCTGGAACAGCTCAACCCAGTCCCAGAAGGCGCACACGGGCCTCAAACTGTTGTTAACTTGCTTCCGTTCCAAGGAAAGCACACTGTTTACAAGAAATAGAGTCATGAAGCTTGAAGCATGATGGGAGGATGGCGCTTGGAGATGTGAGCATCGCCAAGTAAAGTCATCCGTACTCTGAAGCTTTCAGTTGACGTGTTTCATTGCAAACGGACTCATTAACAAGAGCGACCTCGAGGTGTGGCATCCCAGCACTGGCAGCGGTGGGCTGCTTTTGACTCCATACTAGTGGTTCTGTTCCCATTGAAGTTATCCACAAGTCAACTCCGCTTCAATCTCTAGACCCATTCGAAACCTGGCAGAGGACGAGGCCTTCAAGATTGCAATTGCTGATGTCAGGACTGATCACAGCATGAGTTCAGACTACTTATGCTGCTTGTGTTTAGAGGAAATTGTTCGCTATGTCACGATTGTGCGCAAGGAATGATTAGTGTACGTAGAATCTGCTACGTACTTAATCCGTTGTTCCCTCTTTAGGTCGATAAATACATAGATGCATGACCGGTAAGATCGCTTAAGATTGAGCGAAGTTTTTAGTTCGTTCATTCATGAAGTTTTTCACTGCTGAATCAGAGTTATTTCGGAAATTCTAAAAGTATACCTGCACTGTTTTCTAAAACTGCGCCTGTTATTACTAACCTCGAGCGTATGCAAACGAAGAAGATCTAACCTGCACCAGCAATCAATGGTCCATATTTCATGTATTGTAAAGGCCAAGATTCGTCCTTTTATTTTTGGTTAGAGCGTTTTCATAATCCGGGGTACGGAAAAAGAATTTGAGAGCCAACGACTGTCGAATGCCCACATTCAGGAGCTGAAATGCAGAAGCCGGCAGACGGGAATATGAGTGAACACTCTTCTCTCACCTGTGTGTCAAGCGTGATTTCTGATTTGGATGTGCGACGTGTCAAATAGAGTTCCCGCTTGGCCAATACGACGCGCTATTAGCTGCTGAACATTGAGTTACTGTCAGATCTGAAATTGTAAGTTACAATTGAACCAGAATTCATGTTTCACGAACCGATAATCAAGATATACACACTTACAGCAAGTATGCCTCTACCTCGTGCTATCTTCGAGCAAATCAAACGCCTCATTCCTCCGTTGGACGGATCACTGCATAAGGGACAGTCTGGTGAGTGTTTTAACAGTTCATCTTCGCAAGCAGTGGGTC
>JAIUJM010001156.1:0-10208 GCA_026262225.1 Inosperma sp. D86 | reverse complement strand
TCAGCTGGCAAGGGCTCGTAAGGGTAACCTAGGGGGTTGCTCCTAGGCGCCACATCGAGCTCTTGAGCTGGTTTAGTTTGTTGGCTAGTTGAAGATGAAGGGATCGACGCTGGTTGTGGTGTAACCTTCCTCCTCTTGGCAGGAGGATTTGCTTCAGTCTCCAGGACGGGTGCTGGAGCTTCAGCTGTCACAGGTGCAGCATTTGGATAATTCGGAACATAAGCTGGTCTTTCGGACTCCAGAGCCTTTCTCTTCTGTCCCCTCTGGACAGGTGCTTGGAGCTCGATGGGGATATATGAAGGGATGGTCGGCTGTACGGGATATCCAGTGAGATCCGAGCCAGGACGTCCTGCTAAGCCAGCGAAATTACGATTCAGAACGAGAGGAGCTCCACCATATGCAATGTTGTGAGCATAGTTAGTGGCGCTTCGACTTGACGTTACGTTGTTTTCCTGACTCGGGAGATCAACTGTTCTGGAAGACGAGGCCACTTGCACGGGGGCGGTTTTTCTCTTCTTGGTGGGGGGATTTGATTCGTTCTCTGGGACTACATATAGAAGTTGTGGTGATGGTTGTCGTGGTTGTCGTGGTCGGCTCGGCGAAGTTTCACTGCGATAGGGAGTACCTGCAGATCCTGCAGATTGTGGAGTCCCATCGCCGTGATTGTTGTTTATAGCAAGGCCAGGCCTGCTATGTATGAGATCACGTTTACGTTTTCGGGACTCCAGTACTGCAGGTTCATGATGATGATGAGGACCATCTGAAAGCAAACGCTGAGGCACTAATGCCGAGAGAGACATGGTGTTTGTTCGGTCTGAAGGTTTATTCCAGGCTTGATCACAATTTTCAAGTCGTAGGTGTGATTTTCCAGATTTTAAGACGATTGACGCTCCTTTAGGGAAGCTACGTGCCACAGAGGAGAAGTCCAATAAAACGTTGGAGACCTCTGTTGTGGGATTTAATTGGACTTGTAGTTGATTGCCAACTCGTTGTTGCTTGATGTAAAGGGCCGAGTGGAGATCGGACATCGTGGTGGGGTGAGATTGCTTGTGAGGAGGCGGGAGAGATAAAGCAGTAAAACCTGTTGTTAAAGGCTCGGTGTTGCTACCTCAGCCTGCCTACCATGTATCGACCGGCTACCGAGGGCGAATTACAATTGAAGACACAAAGGTCGACTCGGAGCATGACAACGACATCTACCAAATATGGCAATACCGCCACACAAGCGCCCGTTGATTCCCATTCTGATGACAATGATCTCCCGCGTGGTAACGGGAGAATAAGGCACAAAAGCATCTACAACAATGAGATCGAAAGCTCTGGAATATATTTTTTAAACAACGAGACGAAAAGAAAAGCATACAGAGCATTGGAAATTACGGTTGAGGGATACATCAAATGCCCAAATAGGTGAACGCAATCATTATTGGTAGATGTCGTAAGACCCCTAAACCAATGCACAGCACCGGCCGATGATCCTGTCGCATGTGCACTTGGGTCTACATTCTAAACAAATTATCTTGACATCGAGTACAGCCAATTTATCAAATGTCAATCAAAGCGGGCAATTTACATAAAGAAAGGATGTACAACAAAGTTCAAATTTAGAAATATGCGGGTACACTAAGACCAGTAGTAGTACTAAGAACATTTTATAAAATCGCTAACAAAATAAATGAAAGAAGAAGAGAAAAAAAAACACCTTAATCGTACACAGAAATACAAGTACAAATTCCAATCTACATGATCCTTCCTACTTCCTTCCCTCGCCGAGTCATCTTACATAACACCCATTGAAAGCCCAGACCCCAAACACAGCCGCACCACTTACTCCTGCGAGCAACACAGCCCAAACGCCTATATCCCACACAATTCTCCGCTTCAACTGTCGTTTTTGCAGCGCCCGTTCTTTCCTAAGAAGGAGTTCGTCATGCTGAGCTCTTGGTGGCGATGCATTATGACTGCTCGTGCCCGCTTCAGCTGAGCTGCGGTTCCCTCCATCAGAGACTGATAAGGCAAGTGTTCCTGTCCTCGTCTGTGACCTAGGCACAACAATGGCCAATGGACGCTTGAAGAAGTGCTGCGAGACGTGTAGGACACAGGGGACGATATACGTCCCTAGGTATGCCATAATGACCATAGATAAACTGAGGAATTGGAAAAATGGAGACTCGGAGCTGAGGAAAAAGTGCCGTACGGCTTCTTTTTGATCATTCTTATCGTCTGGCATTTGCGTTTTGGGAGGTAATCGAGTAGGTGGGATGCAAGCCAAGACAACAATAAACACGAAGACCAAAATGCGAGATAAATTCGCCTTGACAGAACGAAGTCTGAGAGGCGTAGGGATCATGGGTGGTGGCGTTGACACAAGGACGCTAGGTATGCTCAAGAGGAGCGTAGATGCAGAGAGGATACGGATCACTGGATGGATTTGGACTTGGGATAGCGGGAGTGTGATAATAGGCTGAGCGTGGATGATGGGTACAGTCGTATTTGATAAAAGAGAAGTCTTTGACAGGGTGGAATTAGTGATGGCGGTTGCATTACGATGCGGGTCCTGAATGGGATAGGAAGACTAATCTGCATTAACACTGGTTCTGGGCACGAAAAGAAACCATTTCACTCACCGGCTCTGGCAAATTTGGGAAAGCGGAGAAAATGGTCGAAGGTAATAGAAGTAACATGGCCAGCGCGACCGATGAAATAGAGAGGAATCGGAACGAACGTAAATACGAGGCTTTATCGAAGCTTCTAGTTGAAGTTGATGATGACATATAAGATGGGAATGAATATAAACCGCTTTTAAGTGATGTGTAGAGAGCGAGCGTAGATGGCGAGCAGAATGAAAAGATTGTTGTTGCTGTCAACACCGTGAAAATTCGGTAATAGAAAACTAGATGATAACATACCTAGACCAGGCACAACGCCTATCGAACCTAACCAGCCACTGTTGGGTTGTAACACCCCCTTTGAATGTGCATACAGAATGCAAGCCAGCCATGCAAGGTAGGTGAAGAGAGATAGCCAGGTGGCATAGGTGATCCGTCTGTAATTCAAAGTGCGAGCAGAAGAGAGATACAACAAGGGGATTGACAGAAGTGCCGTGGAGAGAACATAGGACGAGACTGGGTGTTTGTCTCTTGCGATAACAGGGTACAATGTATACATTGCATCTATATAATTTGTTCAGAAATCTTTTCAGACATAAAGAAAAAACAGACATACGCCTTAAGTAGACAACAGAAACTAGAACACCCAACACTCCCACCAACATCCTTGCAATGACCCTTATAGCGACCCTTCTCTTCTCTTTTTCTCTCTCCCTTCTCCCATGCACACCTCCATGGCTCCTCGCAAACGTATCAACCACCACCTCTGTCAGACTCGCTTTCCTGAGGTACCGTGCGAGCATGTACCACACCTGCCTGACGAACACTGCCGTCAAAGCACTAAGCAATAACGCTGGAAGACCATATTTCAAAGGCAGAAGTCCGTAAGGTAGATTTAATGCGCCTAAGCGGAGGTACGGTGTAATTAGGTGTAAAAAAACGAGCGATGGCGGGAGCGGAGGTAAGATGAGGGAGGTCGGGCGTAAAGGAAACTGAAGATTTTGAACATCCTCATCAATTCCTGCATCGTGCGGTGAAAACTCAAGCCGTCGTTGGTTTGAATCCTGGTCTTCATTGTCAGAGTCCGAGAACGGGAAAGGCGAGTCGACCTCGTCTTGATCCGAGTCGTCGTGGACGAGAATCAAGGCGGAGGAGGAATCATATCCTGAGAGAGGTGCTGAATCTTCGTCTCCCTCTTCTTCATCAATAGTATTTGGCTCAACACGTTCAGCTCTTTCACCCTCACCGCCCTCTTCAACCACACCGTCAATATTATCCTCTGCGTCGAAATACAAGGATAGAGTAGACGATATCCGAGAATGTCGGTTATTACTCTTATTAGGAGTATCACTGGAAAGTCTTGATAGCGAGAGCTTTGGACGATGCCCGGCACTCGCTGCAATGAGGGCAGTATTATGCGCCATAGGGTACTATGATATGGAAGATGGTTGAAAAGGAACGTAAGAATTTGTGGCGTAAGCGTGCGTGCGTGAGCCGACGTTACGGATCGTAGCATATCCGGATTTCTCACCCTGCATCTATCCGCAGCACATTCAATACAAAATGTCTCGATTCCACCGGACAGACGTCTTCGGACTACCTCCAATCGAGGGATATGCGGCATGCTCGTCTCTAAACTAGTAGCTGAATTGGTTTGGCCAGAGCCTGTCTGGAATCCAGGCACCTTGTTGGCATTGCTCGTTCTTTCCGTCTTGAAATTGGCCTGCCTACAATTTTCAATACGGCTGCAGACCGTATCAACCTGACTTTCCCATCTTGTCTACTCCAATTGTGCGGCCGCAGTTCCATGTGAGGCGATTTGAAGCCAAAAGACGTCTATCACTTGTAAGGCGGGAGATCGCCTGAACCATGCAGGTTAATTATACTTCCAATTCAAAGCGCTTTCTCTCAAGATCCCATTCTCTTGCCTCACGATCGGAATCGTCAGGGACGGTATGGTGCGGCTTCTGCATTGGTCCCGAAACCCATGAGAAGGGGGAAATACTACGAATAAACTCAGGTGGAATTGGCAATGATATCGCTGGCTTCAAACCTACTTTCATTACCAGGTAGTTCGTTCAATAGTTCCCTTCGCGGATGTCTTCGAGCTTCCTTGACTTCCGGCTCAAGTGTCCCTGGGCTTTTGTACAGAGTGAAATCAGCCCATAACCCGTCGACAAGTTGAATTTGGTTTTGCATTACATACAGAACTGTGGGTAGCGAATTTTTGATATGTCCTGTGACTCTTTCATGATACCCTATGACCAGGACGACTAAGTAATTTTCCAACAATCCGAACTTGGAAAGAAATTCCAAATCGGGTCAGAAATCACAAATGATGGAGTTCTTTGCGTACATCGGCAGGGCGACCCACGACCAATTATGAAAGGGTACGTTCTTAATGCTAATATCATCAAACAGTCTCTAAAACTATGAACAACGCAAAATGAATAGTATTCTATGATGGAAACAAAATGTACGTATGAAAGCAAATGACTCTTGACTGCAGTTGCCGACCACTAAAGGAACCAATTCAGAGAGAAAATCCCAACCGCCAGAACCACCAAGGCCGCTGAGTTATGAATCGACATCCCTTCAGCATGACTTTTAAGTTGACCCATCGCCCTAGCTTGGAACGTCTCAAAGTTCTTGTCAGGCGTTGGATTGAGTGCGAATACCATTCCAGAACCTGAACAATGCCTATATATTTGGGATCAGAACATGCACCCGTACAAAATCTGTTGGTAAATAGGCGCAGAAGAAAGGACGCACGTTCCAATAACACAGTGGAACCAGATCTGGGCATTGGCACCGATCGTAACCTCGAAAGCAGATTGATTATTTGCGTTGATGTTCGTGTTTGACCTGACCCCAGAATCGAGGCCACCAGATCTGGAAAACAACCTATCAGAAGGCAGGGTGTGTATCGTTATGAATTGACTTACTTGGAGGTACAAGGGTCATCATAAGTTGATTCGGTCACACTCTGCAGATATCCCAGATCATGAGCCCAATAACTTAAATGGTGAATCCTAAATCATACATGGGAAGTCGATGTTACGCTGGAGGACGGATTGAATTAGACCCTGGAAGAGATATTCAGGTGATGCGTTCAACTTACAAGAGAAACCTTATAGCATCTCCAGCCTGTGCCCCGATAATACTAACATATCCATTAGACCATAAAGATATGACTGGAAATGTGGCATACAATTGTGGATCATATGTATATTGACCATTAGGACCCACAGAAACGTTGTATACCGTCGTAGAGGCGACGGAGACAAAAAAAGCGAGGACAACAAAGAGGAGAGTATTCAGGCGCATTTAAGCAAGTGATTCTATGGTGTAATAGGCTCAGGTATCCGGTATAAGAGCACTCTCCCTTTTACAAGAGGCAGGAAACCTGAAGGCACAAGAAGCACGAGGTCAGCACGTTCCATCTCGTTGTCATTTCCATTCATATTCAGGACTTCCGAATCCTTGCCGATTTAATAATTCATCGACAATAGAAAACACTAACACGAGTTCAGGCTTACATTTCATTTTACACATGAGTGCCGTTCGTCCGTGGAACTGGCAATCCATCAGATTCACCATAACCGACTCTGTTAGATAACCTAGGCTTCCCTTATTGTACAAACCCTCGCTTTGTTGAGAGACCAGCCCTCTACTGCATATGTTGCTGTAAACTGGACCAAGGACATTCCACACCTTTTCAACTAGCACGACTTCAAGTCCATCAGTTCTCCAAATCTATGGCTAATTATCATTTAAAGTCTATCCGTATCTGAATCCAGTCTTTAAAGTTGGATGGCTTGTCCGTGGACGCAATAACATTACCTGTGTGACAATATCAATAATGTGTTGGGCCAGGCGTCTGGATCCTAAGCCGGCCGAAAAAGCAAACGCTCAGGCTTAATCAGTGGTTGCCTTCTACGATCAACCCCATTTGCAAAGAACTTGAATACGGCTGCCTTTCATGCCAAGTCCAGATAATGTGGATTTATCTCAGGATTGTTCCGATCTTAACAATTGCAAGTATCAAGGTATTTGCCATGGTTATTTAGATTTTGTGGTAAGCTGGTAATAAGAAATGTAAGCAAATAATTGAACGAGTATCACGCGAAATGCTTGCACCAACTCCATAGTTACACAGCAGACCCATCGCGATCAACACATCTTCTTTCTACTCCATATCTGTATACCTGGATGATGCGATGGAATTCAGTTTGTTTGTTATCTCGTGAATGGCCATATCAATTCCTGGTTCCGACTGCAAGTCATAAGTCGGAAATTTATCCATTATGTCAACTAGAGCATTTCGAAGTACGCGGCCACCAGTTCCTGGGGTGATCTCGATAATATCGATCCATGCGGTATCTGTCTCATGGGTTAAAGGCTTCGACCTACGCAAAATAATCGGGCGATTTCCCAAAGTCGGAGTTGGGGAATGTGTATGTTTACGAAATACTCCCGGTCTGACGTTTGTAGAGATCCTGTGGGCAAACAAAAATGTCATTTGCAACGGTCAAAGAAAGATAGATCAACCCACCCCAATAGAGAATTTAGAGAAAGACATTTAGCAAGGTCCACGTCACTCCAGAGCTTCATGTGAAACTCGACAACATCACTTCCTATGCGCTGCCATCCAACAAAGTCAGCTCGTGAAATGCTCGTTGGAAAGCCAAAAAAAGGACCCTAGAGCCAAGGTATGTTCTCGGATCTGGGTTAACGAATATGTTCCGTGACCCAGCAGCTCGTCTCAGAGATTGCAAAATTGTGGTGAGGGGCCTCATCATAGTCTGTTCTCACACTTGTTACTACGGTAGGTCTTTTAGCATGTGACGTCGGCGCGTCTATTATTAACCACGCGTTGTTGGCTGAAATATTGCTTTCGGCTGGATCGAACACCATGTAGAACATGCTATATACTCCCATTTTTGATAGGGCGTCATCAGATATTTAGTCAAGCTCTCACAAAACTGCCTATAAGATATTAAAAATCAGGTGAATTACTTGCAACTCATTAATATCCGGTAACAGCCAGGGTAACAGCTTGAATTATGATACAGATGAATGGATGTAGTGCAATGGTTAAAAATCTGAGAAAAGCGAGACGCTATCGACACAATGTAAAAAAGCATAGAGCTACAATTTCAGACCGGCGCACTCTAGATAAATATCTGAAGACTCTTAAAGAAAGTAGAGTTTTAACGTAGGAGACAGCGAAAACCGAAGAGAAATAACGAATTGTTCAAACGAAGGAGTGTATGGTTGTCCAAAGGTCCACCAAAGATGAGAATTGTTGCAGGAGGATGAGAATGATGTTTTTCTGGCAGAAGGATGGGTATGTACACGGGATTTCGGACGGGTCGAAATCCAGGCTATCCAGCGCATGTACTTTTAGCAATAGTCTACTGGGATGCAAGGTCGGCCAAACAATTCGGGTTCAGCCTGTCCGACATGTCAGCATCAGACCCACAAATGATTAACCAGTACATTGAAACTTACGTCGTCGAGATCAACGCCCACACTGGCAGTGCCGTCCGGGATAGGGACGGCGGAAGTGAAGGCAATGACTAAGGGAACATTTTTTCAGAAATCGACGTTTCGCGAGAGTTTTGTTACTTACGGCAGGCAACGAAGACAACGAGTGTGCAGCGCATGGTTTGTATTTGCGTTGATAGTGATAACTTGGTAATAAAAGTTGGTATCCGGTTAAGTTTGAATCTGAATACCAATAGGGATTCTGAAAGATCGTCTGTGGGGCACAGTTGTCTCTTATACATCTTGGTGCAAAGACTGGGAGAAAGGGACCACCCCAATTTGGGATAGTCAGCTAGGAACACCCAGCTCGAGACGATCGTCCGTTTCCATGATCTCTTCCGTCATCGAAAATCTCAGCCACTAAGATCCTTTACACTGAGTTATAACAAACACATGTACAATTAAGGAAGGTGTTGTATTGATCTTCCTCCTCGAGTCATGCAATTTTGACCTGTTCCACAACTTACAAAATAATAAAATTAAGGTTGATTACTGGGAATTGTCATTGGCTTACAACGTGGAAAATGCCTAAACACTTCCATTGGAGACATTGGCATGCATATAATATTGTGGTGTACAATTATGAATTTTTGAAGAAAAAGAGCAACTTTTTGCTCAGAATTCGAATGTCCTAAGTACGTCTGGACGTCTGGATCAATCGGCATTAAAATGATCCGAATTGGCAGCCAATGATTGACGCCTTACGATTTGGTGCAAGCATTTCTCGCGATGGCATTCAACATTCCGTATCACTGCTTATTTGCTCTATACAGAGCATTGAATCCAAAAGGTCATATCATATGATCATTATGAGAAGGAGTACAAATGTCACGTCGGCCTGTACACCCGTCACGTCGACATGACCTTCAAGTTGTTCGGGAATTTGAATCCCCTCAACGTTCAATAACCCAGCTGCCACTTAGTTCCCCGTTTTCATCAAGGTCAAGATAAAATAACAGTCTCCTAATATTGCTGGCCAACCAGTCGAGACACTGTCTGAACGCATCAAGTCAATGGGAGCCAGTCTGGTTATGTTGTACTTACCCATTGACCAAACTTTCAGCCTCCTTCCCGACTCAACCCTCCAAGCCACACATCCACACCATAGTAAAGATGATGGGTATGTAACTTTTTGAACTCTTTCGTTAACGTGATCGACAGAGTGTGGATGGGTGACTGAGAAAAGGGATTTAGATTATGGTCCGTACAATTCAATTTCAAACAAGCAACCTAGCTTCTACTTCCGTGGTATCAATTCTATTGAGAATGCACACTTTCACCATATTTCTATGCCAGGTACTCGAACGATGCGATAGGATTCAGTTTGTTTGTTATCTCGTGAATCGCCATATCAACTCCCTCTTCCGACTGCAAGTCATAGGTCGGAAATTTATCCAAAGGGTTAAGGGCTTCGACCTTCTCACGAGAAATGGGTGATGTGTATGTGTACGCAATTCTCGCAGTCTGACATTTGTAGAGACCCTGTACGCATCAGATCAGCAAATGCCAGGTTCCTCAGCCAAAGAAAGACAGATCACCTAGCCCAACATAGCAATTTGAAAACGACGTCCACGTTGCTTCATTTGATACTCGGCAGCATCACTTCCTACTACTTATGCAAATCAGCCCGTGAATCACTCTTTGGAAAGCCTGGAAAAAGGACCCTAGCGCGACCGTATGTTCTTGGATCTGGGGTGAAGAAGATGTTCCCAGGCCCGGCAGCTCGTCTCAGAGATTGTACTTACTATTAGAATTTTGAGGGATTCATCGTCACTCGCCGAGTCACGCTGTGACTGATATTTGTCAGGCTCTTGAACGGTCATCAGGTGTCCACTCAGAGTTGGTACTGAATCCTGATTAAGGTTTCGACTAAAACATTCGTCTATTGTCTTGTCATTTCCTGGTAGTACTTAAATCATGGCCTTTTCTCGTAATTCGGAAATATTGAATAGTTAGGACGTCCTTTTTCGCACTCTGCACTTGCCATGATTTTATTCTGCTAATCGTAATTCGGAAATTTATGGATCTATTATGTCGATTAGAACCTTA
>JAIUJM010001155.1:0-10209 GCA_026262225.1 Inosperma sp. D86 | reverse complement strand
TCGACAGTTTGACTCTGGGATTTGGACACCGTGATTATAGCTGGTGTGAGCACCACATGTAATATAATAAGCTGTTCATGAATTTTGGCACGTTGGCCAGTTGTAAATAACAATGCGTCATTCATCCTACTCAGCTCATACTGTGTACCTTCATAATTGGGTCTTTTACATGAAATTAATTGTATTGTTCACATGCTTTTCAATTGCTCAACCATTCAGAGTTACTAACATGCACTTGATATTGCATTATTGATGACTATTATATCAATGGCGCTTCTACTTGCGATGCATCAAACGGCGTGTTGTTGATATTTTTCAGCTAACCCGATTGCTTGCCTCGCACATATGCTAGCCACGACAATTTCGAGCCCTTTGTCAGCGGTTACATATTACACTCTGGTCGTCCACATTCACTACACATCCATTAGTCATTTATCCTAGCCAGGACTAAGTTTTGCAAGTCACAGCCAGGTATCTTTACAGCCTTGTTTGACGATCAGTTAAATGCAAAAACTATATTACAGGTCTCATCTCTCAATTTCCTATCGTAATATTATTATCAAACAAGGTTTCTATTAGTCATCATAGATCGTAATATAGGTGAAAATCAGGTGGTAACAAACATGGAGAAAATCACATCATATCATATATATAATACACTACGCAGCCACTTCTCCTGCAACTACATCGTCAACGCGCTGTTGCCATTCATCAGCAATGGTATCCGCGATCACATACTCATCACCTGCGCCGTAAGTAGAACGATCAACTTTCAGAATTTCATTGAATGCTCTGAACAGCATAAGTATATCACCGAAGAAGACCCAAGAGAAAAAATAACATACCTTGCTGTTTTCGAAGCTGAGGATCCTGCTTTCGATCGGATAAATTCGAGGCGTTTGTCAATTAAATTCCAATACTTTTCATTGCCGTCACACTCAGCATAAACCGCGCGCTAAAATTGTTCAGATGCTAAATTGTAGACAAACTAAAGGTAACACTTACCATGAGCGCAACACGGGCGCAAAGCTGAACAGTCGTACGACAAGGCGTAGAGTGGACAATCAATTGTGCAAGGGAAAATATGTTGGTGTTCGACTTGATGCTTTCCTTGATCTATTATTAATTTTTAAAAAAACATAAAAACATTCTGTCAAGAGGGGATTATGAACACATACCAATTTCTTCACTTTCGCACGCGCTTGTGTGAGGGAATAGCCTACAAATACAGATATCTTCTCCCAGTTGGCATAATCGTGTTCGATACCTGCTGGCAAGTCAAAACGATACCTCTTGAGAATGTCCTGTAGAAAGCTTAGCTATGAGGTTCACGTAATAAGCAGAATACACACAAGAACATGATTGCGTGGGATGTCGCCTTTATAGGCACTGATATTGACAGACAGCATGACAGCTATGACGTAGTTACTTATATTGGTCTATATTATAATAGAGCACAGTGAGGGCATTATGGGATAGAGTTGTAATAATACACACTTTAAGTTCGTCAGACAATTGGTAGGGCGGTGCAGCTGATCGAAAAGCATCGACTTTATTCTCTAGTGATATGATGGATATGAACAACTTGGCCTGTCGACCAAGCGCCGTGTCCTGGCCAATGCTTTATTCAGGACTCAAGATACGCTATGAGAGGATTGTCACTCACCAACAAGAAGGCATCCACTTCGTCACGTTGCTCAGGACGAAGCTTCTTCTTCACTGCATACCGCAGGGTTGCAGCAGTGACATTGCTGATGGGAAGGGACGACGGTAGGGCCAGCGCTGCCTGAGAATCCTCGTCCGGTTCAGTGGCGTCACCATCCGGTGGATCATCTTCCTGACGTGTTCGTTTCCCAAGTACAGGTTCTGGTGTCGGGCTCGACCTCAGCATGGCATCCTCCAACGCTTGTTCTGCGGTTGAAAGGAAGTAACTGGCTCCTTCCCTCCGAAGTGGACGGCGGGGCTGGTTGCTTGGAGTCAGTTGAGGAGCTTGAGGCATAGTATTATCAGAGTTAGCAGCCGCAGATCCAAAACGGACAGCAGGTATTTGGGAAGTCATGAGGGGAATGATGCAACGAAGGGAGCGACCAGGCCTATATTATATTCTCAAGTAAGTTAGGAATGACTCGAAATTTTGATGACTCGAGTGAAAGGGAGTTCTTAAAACGGGTTGAGTCTTGAAGCTGACCTTCACTGCCATTCTATAATATAATTTAATAATGATGCTACAAAAAAAAATTGCGCTATTAACCAATCTCAGCTAGAAAAACCTGACTCTTACACAAATTTATCGAGTCTCACGTATTTTCCGCTCAGATCATTTCCTCACAGGGAATCAGGACATTGGCTGATTCTCCTCGATAGTATCAAGTGGGTGGAATGCCAAATCGACGGCGTTGGCCAAGGCGTTCGTGTGGGGGGCCAGACAAGAACAGAAGGAGTGAGGGCCACGACTAATAGACCAGGAAATATTGACATCAAAGAGCGCGAAACCAAGGATAAGAGGAATCGATGATCAAGGAAGAGTATTAGACTGACGCAAAGTCCAAGTCCAATGCACGACCGACGCAAAGTCTAAGTCCAATGCACGACCGACGCAAAGTCTAAGTCGACAACCACGACCGACGCAAAGTAGGTCACGGCGAGAAGAACGGTATAATATGATGATATGCAAGGAGGAGAACTTATTGTTTGATAAGGAACAAATAAATATACTTTTTGGGAACCAAACAACGCACGAACCACTTGTGTCTTTAGTGCTTCCAGCATTCGGTGAGCTCTCTCTGCCTATTTTTCTTTCCTCTCAAATGAGCTAGACTCTGCGTCGCTCAACCCTGGATTTAGACTCTGCGTCGATCAAGGGATTAAGGATTAGACTTCGCGTCGTCCTAGGGGTCATAGACTTCGCGTCAGACTCTAGATTAATACTGGGTTTAGAATTTGCATCACCCAACGCCATCGTAATATTGTCTACTTGCTCGCCGCTTGGCCAGTCGTCTTTCAAATTTCAAACTTTGGTTTGTTTTCTTTTGATATACAAATTTTATGTCTCATCTGAAGATCATTTCCTAGCTACGTTTCTTTTTCAACTGCTCGTATATGCCAGCCATCTGGACCGAATCTGATCTCCTGTCTCTTCGAGATCCCTCTGGTATGTATATCTATCAAGGTTTCAGACATTTTTTGATATATTACAGTACGTCTTGGGCCTTTCGATGGAAGGGCTGCCGCAATTATAAAGGCGTTTCTCTATACCACGCCGAATCACGATGTAATTTTCGTACCGGGGAACATGAGAGACGGAGTGTACCTCCGTGCCGATTTGCGTTATGGGCCTCACGATCCTACATTATGGCCCCAGCTCTACGTGCATGATCTTTGTCATCTAGCTGCCATCCCCAGCAAGCCGACGAATACGGACAATCCTCTTTCAATCATGTGGTGGAATCCGACCCGTGGTGACTTCGTTTCGTCTGAGTGCGGTGTTCTGGATGGGTTGGGCAAATTGTCGAGTGCGAGATATGCACACCTTCGGACGATGAAGAGGGAGATGGTGGATAGAATAAATGAATATCGCAGGAACAATCCAAGGCCCAATAATTGGGTCTTTTTTCTCGAAAGGACCTTGGTGCATGCATGCACTCGTCTTGGTCATTTGAGCACTACCTTTACTGAGATGGTGCTCGGTGTCACGGATTTCCAACGCTGCTACCTTGAACTTCATGGCTTGCTTGATTTCCTCGAGATTTACGTGCTACGCATGGAAGGCATTCGACCAGCAGCGACCACGGTGGAGAAATGTGTTGGCGCTATTACTGTTTCGCCACGTGTAGTCCAAGACTTCTTTACAGCAGGAATACCTGTCTGGTTTGTCCAACCCTGCAAGACAGGTCCGTTCTCGTACAACATTCTTAACGTCGCCACCCCCTTGGAACCCTCCCAATTCTTGTGTCTCGATAAGCATAATCCCCCTTTTCCCGTCATATATGATGGAGCTTCGAATGTTCGTGACAAACACGACGCCTTTTATCGCTTTGCGCAAACGTTGTCGCTGTTTAAGGATCCATTTCAAGAAGAACCGTCTTCAAATACTCAGCCATCTTCAAAGGGTGCAGCACAAAGGCCACGTTGTAAGTAGGTTTTATTCTTTCCAACTCCTTGTTTTCTAAATATGAATTTTTTAAAGCTTCGAATCCTCGATCACCTCAATCCGGAGGCCGAGACAAATTCGCCCCTCTGATTAGCTCGCTTGCTCCATTTCCGATTCCTGCATGGAGCGTTGGTCTGCAGGCCGTGGACCGTTCTGTGCTTATTGAAACATCTAAGCCGTCTCAACACTTTGGACATTATGTATTCCCAGACCCAGGTCTCTTTGTAAGCCCAGCCAGCATCGAGAAGAAAGCCAAATTCATAGAGACATGGCTGCGAGTTCGTGAGGCCTGGATCGTTCGTGTCGCACATGAGGGATCACTGGCCATGTCAGGTCAGAGCTGGCGTGACTTTCTCGCAACCGACCTTGGTAGTCTTTTGGAAACAAGTGATACAAAAGCCGCACAGCGTCGTAAACGGGTTCTGGATATTATAACACCAAGGTCCTTATCCGATCCAGCAATGAAAACCCGGAGCAATGCAGGGGAATCTTTTATTTGGCAGGGCCTTCATTATTGTCCGGGTGTGTTGCCTGCAGACGATGTGGTCCGACAAATTCTGTGGGAGTTGTATGAACTCAATTTCACACATGAATTTCTGTCATTGGACCGTCGCGCTTGTGTTGGTTTGGATTTATCAGATGATTCAAAGTTGTTTGAACGTCAGGCCTTGATTTCGAGGTGCTTTGCTGTGGATGCCTTCAAGTATATTCGCCTTCCAGACTGCAATCGAGGATTGGCTGGAGACAGCCTCCGGGACCGTCTCCCGTATCTCATCCATCTGGTTCTGGTGATGCAGTCCTGGAAAGGGATCAAACCTGCTATCTTTTTCGTTGCAAACCAATCACCGTCCAACATTTCTGACCAATGGGCAAAGGAGCTTGAGGACGCCGTGACGATATATTATTGCCAGCAGTTCTTCAACTACTTCGGACGTGCAGCTCAGATTCCACATCGACTCTTTTTGCCACAATAGCTATTAGCTCTTCTATATTATTGTTTTTTTAACTGTCCAATTATATATTCACGCACATTCTGACCTGAGATTTTCATGAGTGTTAAGACTGAGTCACCTGCAAGTCACCACTGCATTCCAGCTTTTGCTACGTTATTTCATTATTGGCAATTTGGTGAGCCTCAGTTGCCTTTATTATCTGTCAAACTAATTGGTATATAATTTAGGAGCCTCAGTCCACGTGATATCTAATCGCCAAGTCATTTTAATATTCATGCTCTTGTTCTTTTATTTGAATCTGCTGAACAATGGGCAAAGGGCGAAAGGCGAATTTTGCATTGCCCGATTGTGAGCCACTTCTACTATATCTAATATGCGGTACTCATGATACATTCAGTTGTAGAATTGTCGGAGGACGGCAAGAAAGTGCGATGCAACATGTGTGCAGCACTGCGCACGAAACCCAGCGATTGGATCCAGAAAGAAAGTCTGGCTTATCATTTAAAGTCAGATGTCCACGCCCGCTCTATCAGTGCCCAGCAGAACAGGGAGTCCATTCAACTAGCTCAGGAACAGTCCATGCTAGAAGAAGCTGCAATTGAGGAGAGGATGGACTTCGTGATGTTACGTTCAACGATTGAACCTGTAGTCACGCCGACGGCATGCATTCCTGGACCAAGTGTAGAAGAACAAGAAATGTGGGACAACTATTTGTTATGCGACGAGATCTTCAATGCCGGAATTGACCATACAGTTGCTGCAGCAGAGGAGAGGAAGCGCCTGGAGCGAGAGGCCACTAATTTTGATATCTGGCGCGGTGCAGATTTCCACCCCGAAGAAGACCCAAACAATAATGAACTACTGCTAGACGAACTGGAGCAAGATGATATACTGACTGAGTTGATACGGAACGCGCGTATGTGTACTACTCAATTGTTGCTATAGATTAATGCTTATTGTGTTTTCTGGATAGATCTGAGTGCTCCCGATGCAGCAGTCCTACTTGATGAAGAGGCCAGAGGTCATGCAAGTCGACTTAAGGTCTCTGATGCTTGGTCGCCCTATGAATCAAAAACGGTGAGTCCAATTCCAAAGTCTGCTCAGTGATTATATTAAATATGCTTTTCGTTCCTCAGATGTTCCTCCTTGACATTCTTGCTAACCTTCCCAGAATGCGAGTTTCAAACTCACTCATGAATGTGTTTCTCTGGGTACTCCGTGAAGCAGGCGCTCGCGACGTCCCCTCTCTATACCACCTTCGCAAGGTACAGGCTTCTCTCCGAAAGTCATCTGGTATACCCACCACGCAGCACAAGTCCCCGAAAGGGAATATTTTCTCTATGAATGATCCACGTACCCTGGTGGCTATGGTGAGGAATAATATACGACCGTCTCTATTCTATATAATTCACAAGTGTTTCATTCTAGGACTGGGCGAATCCCTTAGTATGCGATCATATCCGTCGCTATCCAGTGATTCCACCAAACGGAATTATTTCTGAAGTTTATCATGCACAGAAATGGAGGAAAGATGTTGACCGACATGCATTAAGCCCTATGTATGATGCTGGTGATTGCCATTACTACATTGACGAACTTGCCCGCCTCAAAAACGGTACTTTTATTATTCCGGTGCGATGGCTGGAAGACAACGATAGGAACATCTTTGCGGATGCATATGCTGTTACCTTTGATGACAAAGTACGAGGCTTTTCATGATGGCAATTAATCCATGGTATTGACAAGCACTAATACAGTTTATTGCTGATGTTGTTGACAGCAATCAAATTCTAATAAAGGCATCGGATTTAAAAGATAACTTTTTGGACTTGACAGACTTGGACTTGATTCCTACCTGGAATAGTGAGTCATATGTTAGTCGGTCGTAAAGCTTGCTTATGAGGAACAGGCAAAACCATCAAATCTGGACATCCAACACGCATGCCAAACCCCGACCGCGCATTAGCAGAAGGTGATCCCTTATATACCAGCTGGATAGATGTCTTTGGTGACGATGTATCCGGAAACCGATCAAAGAGCTGGAATAAACACTGGAACATCTACATCAGTCACCGAAACCTACCCCGAAAATTCCTCCAACAAGAATTTCATACACATTTTGTCTCAACGTCGCCGGTTGCTAGTATTCCCGAGCAGTTCCATGCTATCAAAAAGGTCATCGAGTATGTCAAAGTCTTTTGAAATGCACTTCTCGGACTAATATTTGATAGGTCAACACATAAGAAACCTGTGAAGGTTCGTCATGGCACGTCGGGAGTGCAAGAGCGATTCAAGATCTATGTGAACTGTGAACCAGGGGATAACCCTGCTCAGAGCGAAGTCTGTGGTCACATTGGTGGAAATGGAAACCACCCATGTAGAAAATGCTTGGTTGGTGGGTCGCAACAAGTTAAAGAAACTAATGTTGGATTTCATAGTCTCTTCGAGGTGGGCAAATATGTCCTCTCTGTTGTTACTCACTTGATTAAGATATATAGGCTGGCGTTCCACGTTCTGCTGAGGGGATCCTCTTAGATGTCAAGTCCCAGATTGAACTAGCCTGTCTGGGTATTGCCCAGCATGTACAGAATCAGCAAACTAAGAATGGCATCAAAGATGGCTACACGCAATGCTGGATCGATGACCTTGTAGCTCGTGCTCGAATATTGCGCAAGAACCATCCTGAACGGACTGTAGTTGATATTCAGACCGAATTGCTGACATGGGTGCACAAGAATAACAGTGATATTTATAATCCTTTTTTGACACTGGATGGTGAGTGCCTGTCTGATAAGACTCTGTCACTGCCTAATAATTGTTTTTCTAAGGGTTTGATCCTGCTCGTGATACTCCTGTAGAGATTCTTCACACCATTCTTCTGGGTATTGTCAAATATCTGTGGCATGGTTCACATACACCATGGACGGCTATTCAAAAGCAGACATATTCAGTTCGTTTGCAGTCAACTGAACAATCTGGGCTTTCCATCCATCCTATCCGTGCTAATTATATCATGCAATATGCCAATTCTTTAATTGGACGACAATTCAAAACTATTGCACAGGTTAACGTGTTCCATGTCTATGATCTTGTTGATTCCACTCGATTTCTTCTCACCAAAGCTGTGGGAGAACTTGCTGCGCTCTTGTGGGTACCAGAAATACGCAATATGGAAGAATATCTTGTATGTTTGCAGCATCATATCTATTTATCCACCACTGATCTGTCTGCAGTCTGACATTGAAGTTGCTGCTGCAAATGTACTCGACCTATTCGCCATAATTGATCCATTCAAAATGACGTCCAAAATAAAACTCCACCTTCTTGTGCATCTGAAAGCAGATATCCTTCGCTTTGGTCCTCTTGTTGGTGTTGCAACAGAAACGTTTGAGTGTTTCAATGCCATCTTTAGATACTGCTCTATCTTTTCAAACCATCTTGCCCCAAGTCGAGATATAGCCTTCCAACTGGCCTGTCAAGAAGTGTTGAAACATCGTCTCACAGGTGGTTGGTGGCCATCAGAAAATGGGGAATGGAAACAACCAGGACCCTTGGTCCGTAATTTCATTCATGCTCATCCGACACTTCAATCCCTTATGGGTTGGACCAGTGTGGAACCACTTGTCAATGGTGATTTGATTTCTACCATGTTACTGTCCAGTTTACTTACAATGTTTAGGTTCTTTTGATTTGGAACCACTCAAGCAAGGTGCAAATCAGAAAGCTGACAGTCGAAAGTATGTTCCATGGTGTCAGACGGAAGGAGCCAAAGCCCTAAACTATACATCTGAGAATGCTGATTCCAAATGGACACCCTGTCGATTTGCTGTTGCACGTTCTGAAGACAAGTGTTTTGTTGGATCATGGATCTTCGCAAAATCGCCACTACATGTTTGTCCAATGTAATTTGTCATTATACTCATGTTACTACCCTGTTTATTAGGACGGTGAAATTATTACTGGCCGTATTGTTGAAATTTTGGCAAATGCTGATGGCAATCGTGCTGTCATAGTATTTGATGTTTTTCAAATCCTTGCTGCTCGACATGAAACTTTTGGAATGCCAATGCTGGCTCAAGAAACGACAACCTATATTGCTATTCCCAGTACAGTAGGTATTATTAGGCCTATATTTGAGTAATATAACTGACACATTTACAGGATATCAACTTTCTGTACAATGTACAACACGATTGTCCTCGTGCACGATGTGCCGCATCAGGCAAGCAGCCAGTAATCCAGGAGCGCGTTGAATCAGGCTTGATCAAGACCTATATTGAACATCAACCTATCAAACGCTTTATCATTAATACACATGCGTTCCACAATGCACACCTCCTTCGCGCAGCATTACCACGTGCACTTGTTGTTCCTATACTGCTTTATCAAGATCGGCAGGCAAAACATGCTGAAGTTGCAGAGAGCCTTCGGGCCACACAGGGAGCCAAGCGAGCAGCAACGAAAGCTCGGGCGGCACAGAAGGACAATCTAATACAGTCAGGCCCAGCACCTGCCAAGCGAAAGAGATTGGAAATGGAGGCGGACTTGATAGGGCCATGATTTCGGAAATTCCTCCAGACTCCCACAGATAAGTGAATGGCCACCTGGTCGGTGTCAGAATGGGTGTTTTGTATGATGTCTCGTTATGAATGCTTGTGTACAATGTGATACCTTTCATTGATTTGATTTATATTGGATTCAGAACTTAGGCGGACTTCCTGCGGCAGTGAGTGGACGCAATGCGCTGACTCTTTAAATGGATTGAATGGACTGGACACATTATTAGTCTGGTGATGTCTGAATGTGACGGATTTGTATAAATTATGCTGTGGTATATATTAAATGGGCGCAACGCAATGACTCTTTTAAGTTCTGAACTTAATCCCTGAATGTGGCAGATTCATATATGTGTGGGACAAATGGACATTTTATGCACCACAGCAAGTTCACACATTAAGTTCGGGATGTCATCAGGCAGACCGCCGAGTCCATGTGGCATCATATAAGGTCGACATCCAACATCCATTCTCAATCATGCGACTATGGCTACCTTGAAAGCGCTCAAGGAGTTTTTCTTCCCTTCACAGTCCACTCTGGATTTGCACA
>JAIUJM010001153.1:0-10221 GCA_026262225.1 Inosperma sp. D86 | reverse complement strand
TGGTCCAGCCTACTATTCTACTGTCTTCGTCTTCGATACGACGACTCGTCGATGGCATCAACCTCAAATCGCTGCTGGACCTAGCCCCTCTGCTCGACGAGCCCATTCGGCTGTATATTACCGAAACAAGATCTGGGTGTTTGGTGGTGGGAATGGGCTTTATGCTCTAAGCGACCTTTGGGCGTTGGATATCAGTGGTGGACTTGGAAGTGGGAGTGGGAGTAGTTCTTCGACGAAACCGATGAGATGGGAAGAGGTGAAGACGACGGGGATTAGACCTACGCCGAGAGGTTATCATTCTGCGAATTTGGTGGGGAATGTGATGGTTGTGCTGGGTGGGAGTGATAGTAAGGAGTGTTATACGGAGGTGTGGTGTTTGAATCTTGGTATGGAAGATTTGTATTCTTTTTACGATTTGTTGTTTAACCCCCTCACTCTTTTTTTGAAGACACATTACATTGGACGAGTTGCTTCAAGCCAGGTCAACAAGTCTTCAAACGATTGGCACATACGGCTACGCAAGTCGGTTCATACATTTTCATCATTGCAGGACACACAGGTTCCGAATACATCTCTGACATCCTTCTCTATGATCTCGGTGAAAGAAATCCATTCTTCATTTATTTCCTAATCTAACGTTTTTTTAAAACAACAACCCCAGTGAGCCTACAATACGAAGGTCGACCTCGATACTTCCTCGGCAAACCACCATCTCCAAGAGGATACCATCAAACAATCCTAGCCGACAGTCGACTCTTCCTCTTTGGAGGCTTCAACGGTTTTACGGCGTATGATGAGGTGTATATCTTGGATTTGGCGGCGGGATCTTATTTACCGCAGGTGACGAGTTTTACGATGGGATCGGCTGCGTGAAGTTTCAAAGTCCCGTCTTTTTTTTCTTGAGAAGATATTTTTGGAGTACACACCCCTTTGTCGTTGACTCGTCGTGTCGTTTTTTTTTTGTTTCTTGAGCCATTCTTTATTTGAAGTTGGCAACACACTACGTAACTCTAAACGGAGATCATTGTTCGGACATTCGGGCCGAAGCTATAACTTGAACTCAATGGCATGACCCCTTCGCCCTCAATTTTTTTTTGCAAAGCAAGGATTTATCATGTTGACTCGACGGTAACCTGGTCTGTCAATTAGGAGTGCTTAGCTATGCATCTGTTACATAGCACTACATAGCACGGCGGTGATATAAGAGCGTGAGTTTTTTCTGGAGGAGAATCCAGAGGACACCAATCTAATCCGCTACTTGGCCTAGCAGCATGACAGACTCATTGGACATCCGCCCTCTGTCAGCTCTTTGTGTGCTCAAAACAAGATATTAATTTGAATTGTTTTGGCAGATATGGGCCAATCTTGCTGGGTATCTGTATCAACCTGATTCTTTACGGGGTGAGCTGTTCGTAACCTTTTCCTAAGACCCCTTCTGACACCGTCTTTCCGAGTCCAGGTTTTTGTTGTTCAGGTCTGTCTTGAGGACAAAGGAACTATGTTTTTTTTTGTGCTAATTCAATCATGAACAGACATATGATTACTATCTGGCATACAAAAAGGATGTTTCCGATCTTTTTTTTCGATTTTCCTCAGGTCTAACCTTCGTAATTGATATAGGGATAAAATGTGGATCAAGCTTTTAGTATGTTGTCTTCCGTGTCTCCTGTGCTTTGTTATAAATTTATGTTTTAGGTTCTCTATTTGTTCATTCTCAATTCGGTGAACACTGGGTGTAATATCTATATAATATACCAGCCATTGATAGAAAGATTTGGTTCGTACCTTGTTAAAGGGTTGTTCACTCTTTGCCTCACTTTTTTTTCTAGGTCTTCTGGAAGCAGCAACGGTTTCTCCAACACGTTTGTTCACTTCCCTACACTCCCTTGATTCGATACTGATATACTCATAGTCCTCTTCATGGGTAAGGAGACCCGACAAATTTCCAATGTGTTAACCTCTCGTTTGGCTCTTAGAGCCAATTACTGAGTCCTGCATCGCTGGTCCTATCCAACTTTTTTTCGCTTGGAGGGCCTTGGTCATCACCAAATCGAAAATTCTTCCTGCTATGATCACTATCTTGTCATTCTTGTCATTTGGTGCGCAGTTTTTTGCTCTTTCGGTATGACAGATTTCCAACAGCTTTTTAGCGGGAGGCATTTGGTCTGGGGTTGTGATCCTCATTGTCAAACTTTTCGCACGAAAACACGAAGTTTATACTTCAGCTCTCGTTGGGTTGTTGTCATCTTGCGTGGCTGATGTCTTGATCACGGTTACGCTGGTTTATACACTGGTGGGTGTCACGGCCCTAGTATGTATGACTAAAATTCAATATTGCAATCCTGTTTTATTAGCAGAAACAGAAGACAGGTTTTGTTGCGACAGATAATGTCATCTCAAAAATTATTCGAAGTACGTTTCAGTGGCCTTTTGTTTCAGGAACGGAAAATCTGATAAATCCGTGGTAGTGACTGTACAGACTGGCTTTTTGACTGCTGTTGCAGTACTAGGATCTGTCATTTTCTTTATGGGTATGTAAATCATATACGCAATTTGACTCTTCATCCTCAATTATTTTTTTCCTAGCATTGCCTGTATGTTCCTTCACCTTGAAAATGTCATACTAATTTCATGTTGTTCTTAACCTTGAAATTCAGAAAACAATGTGGTCAGTTTATTGATTGACATCTGGGGCCTCGTTTTTAGTTGACACCCCCTTTGTCAGGACCTTCCTCTTGTATTTCTCGACATCCAAGCTCTATTCAATCTGTCTCCTTTCTTCCGTTAACGCGCGGGCTTCCCTCCATCGGATGTCAGCTGAGTATCACGAGTCAGCTCCAGCCCCAGCGCCCATCGTAACTGCAATGCCATATCGCGGGATCAATCATGTTGGTCTTCCAGGTGGATATAACCAGGGCGCTGAGTTGAAGAACGATTCTTCCAGTTCATACGAGCTTGAGTCTGGGACACCTATCGACCATTCTCTAGCGGCTGTTGAAGATACGCCATGTGCGTATTAGTTCATAACAATTGAGAGTTATCTCTTTTTTGTGCTCTGGATATTGACTTGGAATATATGCATCAGTTATTTTTAACATGAGAAGCGCCGTAAAGCACTTTTGAATGGCATTATGAAACATTCTGGCTAGCAATTGACTCTTTCTCCTTGGAAGTTGCACTGTACTTATGATGTTGTTTTAGTGTTATCTGCCACAAGTGAGATCGGCTGCATATACACCCTTGTTTCGTATCACATCGTTTTTGTTTCTTGGACACCTTAAGTATTTTTGAAAGTTGGCAAGCACACCACTTACACACCTTCCTCGGAGAGTCGGAACGGATATCCTCCTCGGGCAATCGGGCCGAAAGCAAGTTTACCCATCTCCTCCTGAACACACTACACTGTGACTGTAGCACTATAGTGCTATGTAGTGCTATGTAAATGGTATATAACTGGCATCAAATCTTCTGGTCCATTCCTAATTTTCTGACTGACTCTGACTAGGACAACATCTCATCTATTTACTGGCTCAGGTACAATGGCAGAATTAGCATTGAACATTCGCCCTCTGTCAGTTTTTTTTGGAAAATGAACTTATCAAATAATATTTTAATTGTTTGCAGATATGGACCAATTTTGCTGGGTATATGTATTAATTTGATTCTTTACGGAGTGAGCTGTTTCCTAACCTTTTTCGTAGACTCAAACTGACATGAGTCTTGCCAGGTCCTGGTAGTCCAGGTCTGTCTCGCCGACAATGCAAACCTACTCTCGTTGATTAGACCGTGAACAGATATATGATTACTACCTGAAATATAAGAAGAAGTACGTTCCGATCTCTTTTTTTTGGTTGTTCTCAAGTCTAACCTTCATGGTACAGGGATAAAGCACTACTCAGGTTTCTCGTATGTTGTCTTTTTGTCTTTCGTGTGCTTCGCTAAAAATACGTTCCAGGTCGCCTACTTGTTCATCCTCAATTCGGGGAATACGGGGTGTAATATCTATATAATTTATCAGTCATTAATCGAACGATTTGGTTTGTGCATTGTTAAATAATTCCATGCTTGCCTCAACTTGGTTCTAGGCCTTGTGGAAGCTGTAATGTTGTACCCAACACGTTTGTTCGCTCTGCTACACTTCCTTGGTTTTGATATTGATATTTCCCATAGTGTTTTTCATGGGTAACGAGGGCCCGTTGAAAAAAAAATTTTCAATGCATTGCTAACTTCAAGTTGTTGTTTCGCTTTCAGAGCCAATTTTTACCGTGAGTTAACAATCGAAACACACCTTCAGAAAGTCTGATATGAACCATGAAGTCCTTTATTGCTACACCTATCCAATTGCTTGCCGCTAGGAGGATCTGGCATATCACCGAGTCGAAAATTATTCCCACTATTATCACCATGTCGACACTCTTGTCATTTGGTGCGCACGTCCAGTTTTCTTTTCTATTTTCCATTCCCGATCTGATGGATAACCAACGGCTTTCAGCGGGCGGTATATGGACTGGAATCGTGATCATTATTGCTCAACATTTCGCACAACATCGCGAAATTTTGATCTCAGCTCTCGTTTCGTTGTTCTCGGCTGTCGTATCTGATGTCTTGATCACGGTTTCTTTGGTTTATGCTCTGGTGGGTGTCGGGCAACAACGGCTTTTTCGTGGCTAAGCACGATGCCTTGCTGTTAGCATAAACGGAAGACAGGTCGTGCTGCGATGGACGATGTTGTCTCAAAGATCATTCGCAGTACGTTTTTGTGGCTTTCTCTTCAAGAACAGGAAGTCTAACAAACTGTGGGTAGTGACTGTGCAGACTGGTCTTCTGACAACCATTGCCGTAGCAGGACAAGTAACTTTTTTGATGGGTGAGTAAACATCTACACAATTTGATTGTTATCCTCAAACTATTTTTCCAGCATTACCCGTATGTTTCTTCATCTCAAAATCTCGTCATTGGATCTAATTTCACGTGTTCTCGATTTTTAGAATACAACGTTGTGAGTCCATTGATTGGGGTGCGGCTGTTAAAAATTTCCTGTTGACACCCTTCGTCAGGAACTTGTTCTTGGATTTTTCGATTTTGAAGCTCTATTCAATCCGTCTTCTTTCTTCCCTTAATGCCCGGGATTCCTTCAACGAACATATCCAGAACCATGATGTTGGTCACCCCTTAGGACCAAGTGGATACAGCCAGGGCGCTGAATTGAAGAACGGTTCCTCTCGCTCGTCCGAGCTTGAGTAAAGCCATGGACCATCCTCCAGATATTGAATATGGGATTGGCGGTTATAGAGGTTTGTTAAAGTGCCTGCCCTGGATGCCACCTGTTTTTGAACTAGTTCTTTCTTAGATCGTTGAAACGAGGGAACAAGCGCCAGGTGCGCATTAGTTCATACAAATTACAATGGAGAGTATCTCTTTTTTGTGCTGTCATTGCTTTGGATATTTGACTTGGAATATATGCATCAGTTGTTGAACATTTGTGTCCCATGTGGGAAGCCCCTTAAAGCACTAATGTCATCTAGGATCCATACAGTCCCGAAGTATGGATTAACCGTTTTGACTGACATGGATGTAAAATATATCCTTATGGGCAGTATCAAGGAGGCGGTAAGCTCTCCATTTCAAAGCTCGATTAATTTATTTCTGCCGCTTATAATGTAGCCTATCGTGCCGAATTGTGCCATTTGGAAATGAGGAATTCAGTTTTGAATACCTGTTATTTGGCAGTGTGGTGGCCATATGCTTATTGACGTAAGTATCGTTCTAGATCTTATTCAATTGTATGGAGAATCTGTTCTTAGCATTCCTTTGGACCTTACCAACCTGCCTTTTCCACAGAAAGGTACGATTAAGAGAGTGTCGATTCCAATCTCCTCACCGTCGCCATCAAGATGTTTAAGGGTAAGCAAACTCTATGTGGATATGGAGTTGCAACACATCTTGGATGTATATCTGACATCAAGTCATTGAATTGACCTTGGGCATGCTGCTCCGACTGATTGTTTATCCTTCTGTATACCTTTCCCGAGGCAATACATAAAGGTGGCCTAGCTGTTTCGTTCTTAACTTTCCAAGTTCCGACGATCCATCCAGCTCATTTTGCTGGCAGAGCAGCAGCATGACAGAGTTGAACATTCGCCCTCTGTTAGTTTTTGTGGTCAAACGAAGAAAGAAAACATATTAACTTGTTTGTAGTTATGGACCAATCTTGCTGGCTATCTGCATTAATATGATTCTTTTTGGGGTGAGCTGTCCGTAATAAAAACCTTTCCGCCTTCTGACATCCATCGTCTTCCCAGGTCTTTATAGTTCAGGTTTGTCTCGAGGACAACAGAGATCTGTCTTTTCTTTTAAAAAACAACTTAAACAGACATATGATTACTACCTGACATATAAGAAGGGGGTTTCTATCTTTTTTTCGTTGTCCTCAGGTCTAATTTATGTCGTGATGCAGGGATAGGTTATGGATGAAGCTTTTTGTGTGTTGTCTTCTGCGTCTCGTGTGCTTGCTGAAAATATGTTTTAGGTCCTATACTTTTTGATCATGAATTCGATGAACACTGGGTGTAATATCTATATAATATACCAGCCGCTGATAGAAAGATTTGGTTCGTGCCTCGTTCAGTGTTTACCTCACTTGCTTCACCTTGTTCTAGGTCTTATAGAAGCTGCGACGCTTTTCCCAACACGTTTGTCCACTCCTCTACACTGTCTTGGTTTAATATTGATGTTTCTGTAGTCTTTTTCATGGGTAACGAATTCCCCTACAAAATTTCAATGTATCGCTAACTTTGTTGTTTGGCTCTTAGAGCCTATTCTTGAGTGTGCTGTCTCGACTCCTACCCAACTCTTTTTCGCTTGGAGGGTCTGGGTCATGACGAAATCGATAATCCCTTCTGCTATTATTGCCATCTTTTCATTCTTGTCATTGGGTACGCACATCCAGTTTTTTGACCAGTCTGATAGATTTCCAACAGCTTTCAGCGGGAGGTATCTGGGCTGGGGTTGGGGTCATTATTGTCAAATTCTTCACGCAAAGACGCGAAATCTATACCTCAGCTCTCGTTGGGTTATTCTCAGCTTCCGTTGCTGATACCTTGATCACTGGCTTTCTGGTTTATGCTCTCGTGAGTGTTTGGGCATCAACTCTAGCATGTATGGCGTGGCTAAATCCGATGCTGTTCCGTCAGCACAAACGAAAGACAGGATTTGTTGTGATGGATGATATTATCTCAAAGATTATTCGAAGTGCGTTTCTCCGGCTTTCTCTTGGAGGTCCAGAAATCCAACGATTTCTGGTAGTGACGGTACAGACTGGCCTTGTGACAACTATTGCAGTGATAGGAAATATTATTTTCTTTATGGGTAAGCAAACACGTACGCAGTTTGATTCTTTATCCTCACAGTGTTTTAAGCAATGCCTGTATGTTCGTTCATCTCAAAGTTTTATTATTGACCTAATTTTACGTGTTCTTAACATTTAGAATACCGCGTTGTAAGTCCTTTGGGTTTTGAATTATTTTTTTTTGACACCGTTTGTCAGGAACTTTCTCTTTGATTTCTCGATCACTAGACTGTATTCCATTTGTCTTCTTTCTTCCCTTAACGCGCGGGCTTCCTTCCAGGTGTCAGCAGACCATTCAACCCCACGACGCATGACTGCATTGACATTCCGCCGAAGCAATTTTGGTTCCACCTCGGACCCATTGTCGTCAAGTGAATACAGGCAAGGCACCGAGTTGAAGAGTGATTTTTCCACTACGTACGAGCTTGAGACTGGTAAACCCCTTGGCAATTCTCCAGATGCTGAAGATGGGATTGCGATTCCAGAGGTTTGTTAACTCCCTTTTTTACATGCCACTTGTTTTGATTGGTTCTTCTCAGATCGTCGATCCGACGCAATAGTTCAAATGTCGGGGAATGTCCTACTTATTACGATCTCTTCTGTGCTATCTCTGCTTTGGATAATTGACTTGTAATATATGAATTGGAAGTTGTTGGACATTTGTGGGAAGCTCATCAAATCACTGATGATTGAAATATCCATGCGGTCCGCATGTATTCAATTAACTTGCTTAAAGCCACCATATAAATATGTCCTCCTGAAGCTCTATTATTCATTTCTGCCACTGTATATCAGGCCCCCAGTTACTATTTGGAATGGGACATTCAATCAGATTTTCAATACTACTTATGTCGGCGCCATTCTATCTATAAGAATTTATTTTTAGCAGTCCCCGGTGGCGCTGAGTGTCACGGTGGGTTTGCGTTGAGTTTGCGTAAATATCATTCTCTTTCTGAATCATTCAATTTTCCACCTATTCCCTGCCAGTGGCCCACCAACCTTTACCTACGTTTTCTACTGAGTCTTGGTTATCAGCTTGTTATCCGGCAACATAATGATTAAGGCCGAGCAACCTCAAGCAACCTTTATGTGGGCACCAAGTGGGCACTGACCGAGTTGAAGTCACAGCACAGCTGACATCAAGTCAATTAAGCATCAGCGGTCGTAACACTGAATGTTTGTTCCCCTGTAAACAGCTTTGCCTGTGACAATACTTAAGGATGACCTATCTCAGTATCTATGATCACATTCCCAACTTTCCGACCAACCCTCCGTCTAATCTTCTGGCTTAGCAGCATGGACATCCGCCCTCTGTCAGTTTTTGTGTCACCAAACAAAACCCAACCGTATTTAAGTTTGCAGATATGGACCAATCTTGCTGGCTATCTGCATTAATATGATTCTTTACGGAGTGCGCCGTTCGTAACCTTTCTGAGCTCCCATCTGATATAGCCTTTCCAGGTCGTTCTAGTCCAGGTCTGTCTCGAGGACAATGGACATATGTTTTTGTTAATTCAAACTGAACAGACATATGATTACTACCTGACACATAAGTAGGAGGTTTCGATCCCTCTGTCTATTGTTCTCAAGTCTGAACCTCATGATACAGGGATAAATTGTGGCTTAAGCTTTTTGTGTGCTACCTTCCACATCCCATGTTCTTTGTTGAAAGATATGTTTTAGGTTTTCTACGTACTAATCCTCAATTCGGCAAACACTGGGTGTAATATCTATATAATATACCAGCCACTTATTGAAAGATTTGGTTCGTGCCTTGTTCAATGTGTGCCTCAGTTGCTTCACCTAGTTTTAGGCCTTCCGGAAGCAGTGACGTTTTTCCCAACACGTTTGTCCACTTTCCTACACATTCTTGGTTTGGTACTATTAATGTCCCCATAGTCACTTTCATGGGTAGCGAGACCCAACAAAATTTCCAATGCTTCACTAACTCGTTTGGTCCTTAGAGCCGTTTCTTGAATGTGCTATCTCTACCTCCATTCAATTTTTTTTCGCTTGGAGGGTCCGGTTCATCACCGAATCAAGAATCCTTCCTACTATTATTGCCATCTTGTCATTACTGTCATTTGGTGCGTACATCCACTTTTTTTGCCCGATCTGATAGATTTCCAACAGTTTTACAGCGGGAGGTATCTGGTCTGGGGTTGAGGTCATTATCATCCGACTCTTCGCACGAGAACGAGAGGTCTATGCTTCGGCTCTTGTTGGGTTGTTCTCAGCTTTTGCCGCTGATACCTTGATCACGGTTTCTCTGGTTTATGCACTAGTAAGTGTTGTGTATCAAAAACGCTAGCATGTATGGCGTGGCTAAATACAGGGTTGTTTCGTTAGCACAAACGGAAGACAGGGTTTGTTGCGACAGATGATGTTCTTTCAAGGATTATTCGAAGTGCGTTTCTATGGATTTCACTTGAATAACCGCAAGTCCAACAGTTTATGGTAGTGGCTGTACAGACTGGTCTTTTGACAACTATTGCAGTACTAGGAAATGTTATTCTCTTTATGAGTGAGTAAACACCTATGCAATTTGATTCTGTATTCTCACTGTCTTGTAAGCAATGCCCGTATGTTCCATCCATCTCAAAATGTCCTCATTGACCCCATTTTACGTGTTCTTCATTTTTAGAACACCTCGTTGTAAGTCCGTTAATTAAGGTCTGGGTTTTGAAATTTCTCGTTGACTCCCTTTGCAATTGTCAGCAACTTTATCTTTGATTTCTCGATCATCAGGCTCTATTCAATCTCTCTTCTTTCTTCCCTAAATGCGCGGGGTTTCTTCGAGGCTCCAGCAGATGATCGGACAGTCTCAACGTGCATTAGATTCGCTTCAACATTATCCCGCAGAAGCATTGTTG
>JAIUJM010001152.1:0-10224 GCA_026262225.1 Inosperma sp. D86 | reverse complement strand
TTCGTCCAAATGTTCATTCTTATTCACTGTGAGACCCAAAGGGCAGGGAAACTTCATGAAAAACAGAGGAACGTCCAAAAAGTGATGGATAATGTTGTAATTTAAAAAAACATTTTTTTTGGGTGAAAAAGATTACCATGTTTATTGTAGGATTTTATGACCAAAAAATTGAAAAATTGATTACAACATAAAACATGGTTTTCGATTGAAGGAATTTACCATAATTCCTGTAGGAATTATGGAGAGTATATATATGGATAGCAGCTACATTAGTATCTTCAAAGAGGAAGACAAGATAAGTTTCGGCAGTTCCTCGCATCCCATTTCCCCTCCTCCACGCCATCAATCTTGCACAGGATCATACTAATGCGTTGACCTTGGCGAGCACTTTCAAGAATGACTCTCGCGAGAGTAAGAGATTTCCGTGTGGTGGATCCTCAGAAGGGGCGCCCACGGTACGGGCCTGGCTTGGGAGATTTGTTCAATTTACCTTTGCCGACAATGCCATAGAAAATGATCATATGTCGCTCAACAATGTGGTGCGACGAACCACACAAGCTCTGGAAGTTTCGACCATCAAAAGACTCAAGCGAGAACGGCACGATTGAGAATCCAAACTCGGTAGTGGCATGAGGTCAAGCGTGTGCATTCGGCCTTGCCTTCATATGGTCATGACTGTGGACAGGGATGGTGTAGAGAATGTGGTATTGGGCAAGGGTGAAGGCCATGAGATAGCGTTTGATGAACATCTTCGAAAGATTACCGTAGAGTTTGCAGGTGATGTTAGGCGATTTGGTGTCAGCTAGTCCGGCGAAGGAAGAGCGATCGTGCCTGAGTCTTGCTGTGCTATCATCGAGGACGAGTTGGTGGAGCTTCACGAGGCCTGTGCCATCGGTGGTGGCAAGATTCAACGGTCTGTCACTGAGCTTCAGGTCAAACTCGAATGCCAGAATCCAGTCCTTGAATTGAATACTGGAAATAGTTAGAACAAGTTCAGAACTTGGCCAGCGCGAAGGAAATCTTCTGGATGTAGTAATATAGAATGATACTATTGCGTCCTCCGACGGTGACCAACTCAACCTGCGGAGGCCTAAATTCTGCCTCGAAGTGCGGGAGATATGCCATGTCCTCAGTTCCTTCGGAATTGAAACGAGCCAGCACTGCAAGCCGCTTATCTGGGCTTGCAGCCATCGCTACCTTCCACATTGTAATGAAACGCACGTTGATGCCCGCCTGCGTGACCGATGTGATATGATGATAACCTTGCAAAGATCTTTCCTTGGTAAACTTATATCCCACAGGTCTGGCCAGTTGATGGTGAATTTGTCCGAGTCGATAGGGCAGTAGGGGATTTTGGGATACTTGGGGCACATTGGGGGCCAGTTATATGGCTCGGGTTTCGGTCCAATGTGGTTACCCAGGCTTCCGCCGATTACATGCGTGAAGTCAGGATAGAGCTGGTAGTGGCCATACTCGAAAATGAGCTTGATGTACTGATGAAGTATGACGTCCTTGAAGGCCTCCTGTGATTCGATAAGGGAGTCTTCATCTGCACCGTGCGCACTGGGGAAATCGCAGAGGTTGGGCAGTATGCGAGGATTAATGGACCTATCCAACACAATGCGACCTTGGTCTTTGCAAACATGGAACACCATGGCAACCTGCCAATTCTCGTACGAAGAATCCTTGTTGCTGTATACAGTCAACATCAAATTTGTTCACTTTGTGGAATAAGACGTACTTCTGTATATGATCTTCTTCTTCAGAATAGTAAAAGTCCACATTGGCAGTGACCAAGACGATCACTTCCTTTTCAGAGAACCTGAACCCTGAGGGGGTTAAGCGCGAAGCAAACCCAAAGCTTTAAACCATCAGAGGAATGCCACCAAGTACGGTACTCAGAAAGGTAAGTGTCGCGCAATTCAGTTGAGCTTGAATAATCGTTGCCATGGCCAACAGCAGAAAGCCAGTGGTGGCCTAGTAGCTCGTTGATCCTGTCGAGTTCAACGTCGAAGTGGACATTGCGTGACATGGTGGACTCAGAGTTGACAAGGAGGCTGTGATCGATAGCAGGTCTGCTAGTGTACGAAGGCGGGAGCTCAAAGAGGCTCGTGGAACCAGCACGGACGAGAGTGGGGAGGTAATGGGTTTTGACCAAGGAAAAGAGTGAGTTGGATACACTTGATGAGTTTCCAAGGATGAGGTTGGCAGCTAGAGCTGATTTGAACAAGGTTTTTGGTATGAATTGATTGGAGGACTTACAAGAAGGTTGGATAGCAACGATGCTAATGGAGCTGGTACACCCCCTCAAGGCAACGTCGATCATTTGGACGTTATAGGAGAGACGAATCGCCAATGTCGCGTTATTGATATTAGGCTATAGCAAAGCCCTAAGCATGATGCGAGGTGCTGTTATCATGGTAGCAGATAGTCTCCCGATCCGGAGTGGGAACAATGGGCGCATCGTCAGAGCCTCTATCGATTCATCATGACAGCAGGTTTAAGAGCAGTGGGTCTCTATGTTGGAAGGAAAATAGTGAGGCAGAGCTGGGCAGGGAAAAGTTAAGCACACACCAATCGCCATATTTACTTCCCAGAAGGATACATAAGTTTTGGAAGTAGGGTCCGATGCATTTTACAGACTATTTATTCTACACCTTCCGAATATCACTTAAATCCATCACAATAGTGTCGCCATCCTGGAGGTCGACATAACCGCCATTGCAAATCTGGATACGCTATGATACCATTAGAGTTTTCAGGCAGTATAATGAAAGACGGTCATACCTTTCGATGCTTCTTCTTGCCTACCGTACACCATACGTAAGAGTAGCGATAAAAAGTTCCCATCTCCCACCCCGTCGAGCGTCTGACTTCGACCCGATCTCCAGCCTACCGACAATATCAGCATGTACAGATTAAGCTCTATACGACTTACCTTGAAGGATTGTTCACGTGTTGGAGCTCGAGGCATGGATATAGTTCTGTGGAAAGGCTTAGGGAAGACTGACGGCTGCGTCTGAAGTTTGTGCCAAGTAGTCGATGTTGTGTAGCGTTAATGATACAAACAGTAAACAATTTAGACTAACGATAAATTTGTTATGTTGCCTCAAAAGGATCACCAAAAAGACTGACAATACCACATTGTCGCTCCGATCGATGACAGCCTAATTGCGGGTCTTTCCCCAGCCGGCAACACATTGCAAATCTACATCTTCAACACCAAATTGTGTATAGTAGATGGCGTCCCTTAATATTGCTTTGATTTCCCGAATTAGTACTACAATGTTTGGAAGAGGTTTCGGCTATAAGAAAAATGTGTTATTTTGCCTTGACAGGGTAACAAAAAGACTCACCTAGTATCAATCCGCCTGTGATACCACATTATCGCTCCGATCAACAATAGCCCATTCACCTTTGTCCTTCACCCTGCCAACAACACATTGTATCGTTTTCAGATCGACAACTTCTTCCGGTCCAAGTTCCTTGTAGAAGTAGATGCCATCCTTTGACGTTGCTTTAACTTCCTGAATTAGGGCCAAGATAAGAGTCAGTGGCTCAGCTAGGTTTAACCGTGGTGCCAGTGGTAATTCTAGGAGAATAATGCGGTTTAGTTGGCCAAAAAAATCTCTTTCCTCGAAGTCAGGTGTTCTTCTACGGTGGCTCTCATGTCGATCTACAAATAGAGTGTACTGGAGGAATGGTGTTGAGAAATTGCACATACAGAAAGAAGAGGACTCAACTCGAACAAAGGATGCATCCCGGCTATCCTCACTCATTTTAACAAAATGACGGGCAGTTATACGATCTCCAAAATGGGAGACTTTGCCAAATTGAGTAACTTCCTCATCCAGTTTGATGATCGACTGAACGACCTTCTTCGCCACATTGAATCGTGTAGCTAAACAGGCCCAAACTTTGTTTCGTATTGGCTGAGGTAAGATTTCACGCCGGCGGGGAGCAGAAAGAATAAACTCTGGATCTACTTGTATTGAGTTGATGTGACCAGTGAAATGTCGTTAGTGATACCTACAGGAATTGTGTACAAGCTTGCTGCATTCCTTTTGATCAGGATCCAGGAATAGTTCTTCGTCGAGATCATACACTAGTCGTATTTGATCGAGTTGTGCAGTCGCAGTGACAAAAGAAGCGATGGCTGCATAGGGGTGGCGTCTGCTACTGATCGATTGCAGTAAGGCATTGCAGTGGCGTTCCATGGCATATGCCCAGTATGTCCAGACAGGACCAGCTACTTTGATACCCCATGCAATATGAAGAAGGGCATGGATGGTCAAAGGACAAGCAGAAAGTCGAGCGGGATCATTTTCGTAGTACAGCCTGAGTTCATCTGAGTGCGATCCATGACAAGGAAATAACTGGTGCTCACTTTTCATATTCCTGTACCCACAACCGGAAGCCCTCGTCAATCTGATTCAACATTGCTTCCGAAATCTCGAACGCTAAACAAAGCTTGAGAAGCTCGACAAGCTTCATGAAGTGTTTGTAATATCGAGGCTTTTTGAACCTTCCGCGTAGCACGATCGGAGCAATAAACAGGGTCCAATTAGAATGCATCTCGGCATTCATTAGGTGCCGCTTTGTTGCGATGTTGGGCACAGGAGCCCCAAAAGCCACCGGAATTGTCGCACCACATGCGGCTGTAGCAGCCCCAATTTCGTTCCATATACGTCGCTCAATAACGTAGTCTTTGCCTTCATGATCTAGGTCTTTGAATTTGGCAGTCCAAAAATCGATGAGATTGGGAATTAAATTTTCCCAGATGAGATGCATGAAGTCGAATGGGAACGAGGAAGGGAAAGAAATAGAGGAAATGCAACTTAGAACAGGGACACCCTTGATGCCATATTCTTTAGCGAGCTCCTCGTGCTTTGTACCATTGGAAACCATTTCAACTTCACGTGCCTGTTCCAATAACTTCTCATGAGTGCGGATGGGAAGATCTGATGGGTCGTATCGACGAGGTTTAGCTCCGGGTATCCTCTCTCGTCCAAGGGGAACATAGTGAGTCCTACTTTTGAAGGAAATGCCTTTAATATCGCATATCCGGCAAGGGCTGATGCCGTTCTGCCCTTTCATGCGCATCATCAGAGCCATGGCTGGAATGTCGCCAAACGCCAGGATGAGATAGACATGGAGTAAAAATAACTTGCGACTGAGCCCGTCGAAAGCCTTGACATCCATCTCTAGCTGAATCAGTTCTTGAACGAGTGGCCAACAAAACGAATCCCAATCCCAAGGCTTATTTGGACCTGGGACCGTGGCAACATGAATGCAATACTTCTTCCGAAAACGTATGTCAGGAGGGAGGTTGTAGTTGAAAAGGATAATAGGCCAACACGTCTTATCTCGCTTCTTAAATGGAGCAAAACCATCCGTCGAAAGGCCGAGAGCAATGTCGCGTTTATCGGAAAAGTAGTAGAAAGGGCGGGTCCCACCAGGGACAGTGGTGGTGAGTAAAGATCGATAATGGGAGCCATCAAAAACATTGTTTATGATTCCAGGCTTGTGCACGTAATCCGATCAGTAGCGCATCTTCTTCGCATGTTTAGCATTAGCTGACATAGCTTGCAGCCGAGGTATGACCGGGAGATAGTCAAAATATTTGTGCGGCTTTCCATTGGCCCCGTATCGTGCTTCGCTGCATTTGGGGCACTCAGCGAGGTCCTCGTACGGTCCAATGAAACAGACACAGCTGTTTATGCAACAGCTGTATCGTATAGCCTGGAATCCAGAAAGCGACCGAACATACTTCTTGGTCATTTTTAGAGTTTCATGACTAGAGTTCGGAAAAGTCTTGGCAAATCGGTTGAAAGTGCGATCCGAAAGGTGGTCCTCGACTTTAAGTGTATAAGCCCGCAGTAGGCTGAGGTCTGATTCCGCAAGAGACTTTCCATCTAAAGCATTATTAGGTAGATAGGTATTTCACAAGCTCGGGACAAACCTAATGTGGCAGCTTCACGTTCGAAGTCTTCACCAAGCAGGTCCCAAGTAGAAAGACCCGGTATCTCGTCGTCCTCGTCGTCCTCGTCCTCGTCATCCTCGTCGTCCTCGTCCTCGTCATCCTCGTCCTCGTCATCCTCGTCCTCGTCATCCTCGTCCTCGTCGTCCTCGTCCTCACCACTGTTTCCGTCTGCACCTCCATCCTCGTCCTCGTCCCCGCCATCTTCACCATCATCATCGTTGTCCCGACGAGCTCCCCAGCGCTGCTTCATTGCGTTCCTAGTTCTTTCTACGGCCCTATTCGACCGCGTATCCGCTTGAAGGGTAGAGGAAACCTCGGGCTCCGGCCTCGCCTCGAGTTGATCCATTGGATCCCTGTCCGCTTGAAAATCCTCTACTGCGGGCTCTGGGCCAGCCTCGTGTTGATTCATTGGGTCGCCGTCTACTTGACATTCCTCTTCCGCGGGCTCTGGACTATCCTCGCGTTGATCCATTGGGTCGGGATGCCTTTGATGTTGCTCTACCTCAGGCCCTGGGCTAGCCTGAAGCTGAGAAGCCTTGAGCCGTTTGCGGCTGCTACCCTGTTCAGGATTGGAAGAAGCCCGCTTTTCAGATCGTCGGCTCTGGTTGTTTTGATGTTCCTGTTGCTGGGCATTGATTATCTTTAATGATTCGGTTGCTGCCAATACTGTGGCTCGAAGCGCCGTTGTTCCAGTGCCTTTCAGGTGGTTTAGTTTCGTCTGACGAGAAACGAGTTGCCCACAACCACATGTGCAAGGAACCTTCGACATGGAGGAGAAAGCTTGGGTCGAGACACATGACTTTATGGACTTGATATTAAGACCGGGACGCGTCAGCTATGAGGGCTGTTCGCCGGTGAACAGCCCAGGAATGCGCAGCCAGACATCGGGACATTTGATGGTCATGAGCAGGTAAAAATCAGATCGACAAGAATATAAGGACTGGACCGACGCGCAGTCTAAACCATAACATATAAGAGACGGCCGCGGTGAGAAGAAAAGTTGCATGCTGAAAAAGCCCCAGTAAATAAGCCCAAAAAGAGAGATGGAGACAATGAAAAGACATACAGGTTGCAAAGGTCAACGATCTCTCCGTGGCATAAAACACAGGTGTTGAAGCATTCGCTGGCCGGACAGCTCCAGAGAGTCGAAAGAAAATATTGTATGGGGCATGCATAGGGAACAGTGGGGTCGTCGGAGAGCATCTTGGATTAGTTTCGTCCCGAAAGTCAGATCGATGACGCGTAGTCTAATCAATTGACGACTGGACCGACGCGAAGTCTAAATCCAGTGGATGATTGACGCGAAGTCTAAACCATAACATCGGAGGAGAGGAAAAGTTGCATCCTAAAAGGCCCAAGAAATACAAACTAATAAGCACAAAAAGAGAGATGCAGCCAATGGATAGGCGTACGCGCTGCAAAGGTTCTGTCCGTAGCACAAAAAAACACGGATGTTGAAGCATTCACCAGCGGAACAAGTCGTCAAGTCGGAAGAAGATTGTATGGCATGCGTAGGGGAAAGTGTATTCGTTGGAGAGCGTCTTGGATTCGTTTTGTCCCGAAAGTCAGATCGATGACGGGTAGTCTAATCAATTGACGACTGGACCGACGCGAAGTCTAGATCCAGTGGTGACCGACGCGAAGTCTAAGCCATGACGGGTAAACCAGGAGAGTGGAATGTTTGAGAGAATCTTGCCATTGTTTGGTTTTGATGTGGAAGCTATTCATGCGGCATCACGGCGATCGATCAAACCACCCCTGAGAGTGAGACTGCAAGGGGCGTTGCTGTAATCGAACAAACAGTGACACAACATTCTTGCATCGATATAGTTTCTCTTTTTAACACTCTCAACTGCAGTCAACTGTAAGCCCACATTGATATCTGAAGCTGGAAATAGAATCCGAACCGTCTGGCCTGGGCATTCATCTCCGACATCTTGATAGATCTAGATCTATCACCGTTCATATATAGCCAGTCGTCCTGCTTCCACATGCCATGCCCACCCTCATCCACGTGTCGTCAGCGTCAAGTAGGTGACCCTTAACATGCTGACCCGTCTCAAGTCCTCCCTTCGTGGCCTCTTCCGCTCCAAGATGACTTCTTCCTCTGACATGACTCTCTTCGTATCCGAGAATATCCTAGCATACTGCGCACGCCTCAAGCTTATCAACGACGCACTCGGAACCAAGAAACTCCACGAGTTGAAAACCATGGAAGTAATCTTTTACAAGTCCAATGCTGCTAGCCACCACCAATATTCAGTAGCCACCTCCAACAACTCGGCCAATGTCAAATCATATATCGTATTTGAGAGAGTACAGGACGAAGCTTCTTCGAGTTCATCTACCAATCTGGCATCTTCTTCCTCCTCATCAGTCGCCTCAGCCCTTTCCATTACAGGCTCTGTTAAGGCTTTAGACAGGGTCGTTCCTTTGGCCGCTGACAAGAAGAAGATCAACACAACCGATGAATGGTACATTAAACTCACATTCAACAATAAACCCCTATTTCTTTACGAACTCGTCATCCTTGCTTCCGTCATCTACGAGAACAACAAATCTTACCAAGTTTTCGGCAACAATTGCTATCATCAGACCTGTGCATTGAAGAGGGTGTTGGTAATGGCTTATAAACCCAAAGTGGAGGTTGCGGACAGGGATGTCGAGGGAAAATGGAACTGCGTGCAAATTTGTAAGGCAAACAAAGCCAATGCAAAAGAACTTTTTGCCAAATTCGAGGTAAAGCTCAAGGCTTTTGTAAGTTTCCTTTATATATTGAGATATTCCCATACTTATGCACCTTGGGCTCCAGCAAGTGGAAAAGGGTTCTGTGTCGAAGCTCAAGGAGGAAGCATCGAAGCTCAAGGAGGAAAAATCGCAGCTCAAGGAGGAAAATTCGGACCTCAAACTTCAGATTGCCAAATTGACCGGAGCTACTTAGTGAACTTTTTTTTCCTTTTGTCTTTTTTCGTTGTCATAGGCTGGTACTACTCTCTTGGAATTTGTGTCGTCTTATGTGTACCATCTTATCCTATTGCCCTCAATGTATGCTCAATGTATTCTTGCCTTAAGTAAAAACTTCGAAACCAAACAAAAGACTGAACCATATTACATAATCAAACATTCTTGTCTTTTGCATTCAAGGAAGGTACGCGTACTCCTCGAAATGAAACGAGCAGCTTAAGTTAGACTCCGCGTCGCTTAAGTTGGGACTAGACTTCGCGTCGTCCGGGGTGTAGACTTCACGTCCGCCCCAGGGTTTAGACTTCGCGTCAATCCGTCCCTCGAGCCATTAATATTGCCCACTCGTTTGGTGAGTTTCGGTCTTTCGTTATGGGTGTCTGATTCGATTTTTTTCTTTCCAGTTAATGTTACTGATCACTCTCTTGTCCGTTTAGTCTTTTAGTAAGCAAGTCCTCTCTCGTTGAAACGTCTTGAGTTAGACTTCACATCGCTTAAGTTTGGGATTAGACTTCGCGTCGTCCAGGGTGTAGACTTCACGTCAACCCATTCACCCTCATTCAGGCAGTTTGACAACATATTCATTTTCAACTTTCGTTATCTATACATGTCTCTACTTCCGGCCTTTCTTTCTAGTTAACACTGTTGTCGTCCACAGCCCTTCAAGACATTAGTCTATCCCGATGTCGGCGGCGTTCAATGAAGATGTCCTCCTGAGTGGACGAAATCCTGATGGTAAGCCTACATTCCTAGCCCTCTACATTTGTTCTGATCTTCCACAGCGCCTCTTGGTCCGTTTGATGGAAGGGCTGCAGCCGTTGTCAAGGATTTTGTCTGCAGAACTCCCAATCAAGATCAAATCTTCCTTCCAGCCATGCAGAAAAGAGAAGTTCACCTCCGTGCCGATCTTCGCTATGGTCCAGACGATCCTACGCTTTGGCCACAGCCTTGGATCGAGCCGTATTGTCACCTGGGTGCCATTCCAAGAAAACCTGATGATTCCAATGACCCTCTTTCGATCATGTGGTGGAACCCGACACGCGATGACTTCCAGTCTTTTGATGGTGGCATTGTTGATGGATTGGGCGAGCTGTCGAGACCGAAGTTGTCTTCGTTGAAGGCATTGATGATGATTTTGGAGAATAGGATTGAAGACTACCGAAAGACCGCCCCGAAATCCAACAATCTTCTCTTATCACTACTCAAGGCAATGCAAGACGCATATATCCGTCTTGCGTCGTTGAAGACTACATTTTTTGAGATGCATCAGGAAAATCACT
>JAIUJM010001151.1:0-10224 GCA_026262225.1 Inosperma sp. D86 | reverse complement strand
CATACACGCGTCCCGATTAGGTGTTAGATTTAGAATAATGTGCCAATTGCTTTTGTCGTTCTGGTTTCTGAAGACCAAACTCCAAACTGATCAACCCTTCTTTCAAAGTCCGAAAAACAGGGTTTAGAGAATAGAAATTCAAGTTACGGCTATGGATAGTCATCCAATTATACGATTGTCAATACTAATAGTCTTCAATGAAATGGGGATAAGAGTTAATTTGATGGAAAAAGTACGTACATGATTAATACCGATTCTACCGAAGTGCACTGCACAGGGATGGAATATAGTACTTAGACAGATAATCTTGACATGTGCTGAATGTCGCTTGTCAATGTCACTGTCAGACCACGTAGCAATGATCTGAGGCTCGGCCCGTCTCAGAAAAGAAGTTTTCTATTTTCGGGGAAAATCGTCCAAATTCGTGTCTGAAAACGTGGGAAGTGTGTCACGGTAGTTGAATAATATCAACTAGTATGGACACAGAGCGGGACTGCTTCTGCTTCTGCAAGGATATTTAATAGACAGTAGGAGTTTCAGATTTCAAGTCTTTCGCATCCCTGTGCTTACGAGAATGAAAGCTCTTTTGTTCTTCACCTTTCCTCTTCTCGTCATCCCAGCCCTCGCAGACATTCCTGGGCTTGGTTATCTACTCACAGACACCGTCATCGGTCCAGATTTCTACAGGTTCTTCGGCTGGGAGAATATAACAGACCCAACTCATGGACGAGTGTGCGTTTGACCTTTCTATAATAGCGTGTCGTTTTCTGAACCAATATTAATACCCTCGTTTAGAACCTATGTTACTAAACATACGTCTGAAAAGCTTAATCTCACGTATGCCTGTGAGGATAGCTTCGTTCTCAGGGCTGATGACACGAGTGTTTTGGATCCCTCCGGACCTGGAAGGAATTCTGTTAGGATCAGATCGCACAGGACGTTCGGTCAACACGTTGCTGTGTATGCTTTATGATGCATGATATTTATCGTCGACTGACTCTTGTTCTTGGTTTGACAGGTTCGATGTCCGCCATATGCCACAGGGATGTGGGTACGTGGATCGCCATTTCCTAACCCAACAATCCTGATTGAAAATTGTTTAGGACCTGGCCTGCTATCTGGGAAGTCCAGGAAACCGACTGGCCAAATGACGTGTGTATTACGCATGTCCTTACTTGTCACCGATGCTCACGACGTATTTCATAGGGAGAAATCGATATTTTGGAAGGAGCTAATGACCAAGGGACAAACGCTGCGACTATACATACAACACCAGGTAAATATTTTTGGGTTGATTTTGTGCAATTGATAAATTCTAACAACTGTAGGCTGCACGATGCCGGTAGACCGAGAGGAAACAGGGTGAGTTCTATAAAATTATCATTGTTCCGTTTCACACATTTACTGTCGCTACTCCACAGGGATGTGGTATCGACCGATTGTAATTGGAAAGTCAACTACAATCATGGGTGCCAAGTCAAATTCTCTTCTAACTCGAGCTATGGCCCTGAATTCAATCGTGCCGGGGGTGGATGGTAAGTTTATTTGATTCCGCGCTTACTTGCAATTGGGTCATGATGCCTGAACATACAGGTTTGTACTTGAGCGGACACCGAAATATTTTAAGGTCTGGTTCTGGTCTAGGGAGGATTCAACTGTGCCCGAAGATGTCAGGAGTGGGTCGCCTACAGTTAATCCTCGTCTTTGGGTAAGGCAAAGAAATTAGCATCCAAAGCAATTTTTTGACATTATCCACTGTAATAGGGCATCCCATCGGCTTACTTTCCCGAGACTTCAAGCTGCGACTTCCGTAAACACTTTAGAAGGCACCACCTTATCATCAACTTGACGTTATGTAAGTCAACATTTGCCAACCACAATCCCTCTTTGACGTCGAACTCCTCAGGTGGCGACTGGGCGGGCAACACTTATGCACAAACTAAATGTCCTTCAACCTGCGTTGGTATGTATAATTTTTTTATGGTGAAGCAGTCCTATTACTAAAATTTTTTTATCAGACTACGTGAACAATAACCCACAAGGTTTCAAAGACGCCTACTTCGATTTTGCATCGATTCGGATCTATGAGTAGAGCACATTCAACAACCACCTATCAGATATATTCACTCGTTTATCTCAATCCGTTCATTACAATTCACTCCTTCCAATTCATTCGACCCAGCTTGCCACTATTCGAATTTATAAGTAAACACACCTAATTACCCTAGAATGCATTTTGCTTCATTCTGACAGACCCAGCTCCTTGCGAGCTGGTGTTTATAGAGTCTGTTACAGCATGGTCGGCGGTCCACGGAATTAATGTTCGGGGAACTAGTGCATCGTGGGTGCCATAAATATATTATCTTGCCGATTTCATTCACTTGTAGTCTCACAGCTGGGTCAACGTCCGATGACGAAGGGGAACTTGTGGTAGTGACTAGTGAGCAAACTGTAAGGCGAAAAGGGAAATTGATGGACATCCCTTGACTCTTAGGGTCGATGATTCATGGACCAAATCTGACCCATGAAAAGGTGCCACAAAACAATTGCGTAGAGCAAAAGAATGCCGTTGCATAGAATTGTAGACACCGGCGGACATTGAAGAAAGTCACACACGACTGACGGCATCGGACCCACAACCCTCATAATATGAATACATCCCGGTCCTGATAAGCTTAGCTCGAAACTGTAACATGAGCGGTGGAAGAATCGGGCACCTTCAATGTATGGACTAGAGATCTTGTGAACAACATATCCAATAATCCAAAAAATCAGTCCATTAATGACGAAAACTAGAGTGGAAACATACAGGGCGATTACAACTTGATAAGCACTCACTGTAGTATGCATGGCCAATTCATCCCCAAAGGCGGTGCCACGTAACCTGTTATTTTGCGCTGTCGGTTTCCTTGACCTCAAAAATTGTGTCTCCTGTATGAATCCGCTTCCTGTAAGGTTTAGGCGCCTCACCAAATCCGACAGGTGTCGGCTCATCTCCTCTCTGAAGCGTCGTGATTTCCACCGGAATAGAAGCGATGCTTCGTTTCGCAATTCGGCCTTTTGCAGGAGGAGGTACAATCGCTTCAAAATGTCTCGATTGCAGAGCCATCATTTCAACAAAGTACTGCAAAGTAGACAAATCATCAACAACTGTGCAGCATAGCTTGGATAATAAGACTAACCTCCACATGTAGAATATCACAAGAAGAACTGGCCATTAGATCATCACGGAGATGTATCTCTCCTTGCAAAAGCTTAACTGAAGCCCGTTGCGCATTAGGAGTGAAAGGTGGCACCCGCCAACTGGCCTTCCCTACTTCGTGTGTCATGACAGACAAATGCTGAATCTTTCCCACCGTTCCTGTGCCAGCTGGATTAAGGAGAAGACGGTGAGGAGTAATAAACGTAAGGTTCGTCATTTGCCCCAATTGTTCGTGGTCCAAGGCGTACGCATCCAAGCTGAAGTAACGAAGGCGTCGTAGGAGTCTTAGAACAGGCACCTTTGGTATACCAACGCTTCGAAGGACTTCTACATCATCGCTCGAGAGTTCAAGAAAGCATGGTATGACAGCTCCGCGAGAATATGATAACTTGGAAATAGCAAATTGGTGAAAGGAAAGGGTTGAAATATCAATTCATCTACTCACCGGTGCAGCTATATAGAGCTTTCAAATGGGCAAGCTGAGTGACATTGGCACTACTATTAAAAGATACTTACAGTGCAGTCGATCGCGACCTGTCGTTGTCCTAAATCATCGGCAAACATTCCAAGGGACCTTGCTTTTGGTAGCGCAAACCATCCAGTTGGATCCTCCATTGGCCCAGGAACATGGCCGTTCGACCCGTATGCGTCTCGCCTCATCTGTGAAGCAGGCAGTGGATGAGTTGCCGGAATATAGCAGATATTGGTCTTAATCCTTTCAAAAACAATCAGCCATCCTGAAGAATAAATTGTTAAGGAAGCTTACCTGCTGTCAGTCTTGAACCTTCCATGGATAATGATGGCCGAAAGTTCATATACCACAGAAATTAGGATGCCTCTTTCTGCAAACGTTTGTGGGACATGTGGCGCAACAGAAGGGATATGTGAGTGATCGTTTGTTCGCTGAACAGGTGCTGATGGCCATGGTCTCTTTTTGTCCGAAGGGAATGCCCTAACACCTTCGCTTTGGCTCGACGTGCTGGCTGAAGAAAGGGCGCCAGGGCTCGAGGATGTTTTCCTTGGATGTCTTGTGGTTATCGTCCTGTGGTCTCGACAAAGTCGACCCTGAAAGTTCATAGCTTTCTAATACAGCAGGGAACGGAGAAAAGATCTTTGTATCGGAGAGTGTGGTTGCCTTATTCTGTAAATCGACACATGTGGGAAAAGGGAAAGAAAAGGGAAAGGAATATTTCCCGACCAATTTCCCATCAAATTTCTCATTCGGCGAGCTTTCGTGTGTTGGAATGCCGAGGATTTCCAAATGTTCGTTGCCAAATGATTAACTCGTTATGTATGAACTGGAGACCCCCTTCATAAGACGTCAGAAGCTTCCCTTTTAACTGTTATGAATTTTTCAATACATAATGGGTTACAAAATTAATTGCAACATACAGATATCTTTATTTGGTGAATGGTCTGTAAACTGGTGAGATCAAGGTCGATCATGCCAGAAATGGGATTGCAACTCCAAATGCGTGGTATCTTGGGTTGTGAATGGGAAGGATTGCCTGGTACTGCGTCCCATGTGTGGAGACGAAGCGTCGCCCATGGATCGTTTGATCTTATTGGGTATGAATAATGCAATTCATATGGTTCAGGATGTGCTGTAATCGAAGAATCAGGTCTACACCCCAATACTGATGATTTGATAAGAGAGTATCGTGGAGCACTTTCTAGGTTGGCTATGGGGCAGTCAGCGGGTACATTCCGCTCATCCACATCCGAGGTCGTCGGGACAACTTCTTCTGAAGGTAATGATTGAAATGTGGGCATAGGGGCTGTAGCAGGGTCTCCTGGCCATTCTTGTAAGTTATTGGGATCAACCACACTGTATTCAGGAAGGATGGTATTGATGATGCCGACACTCAAGGTGGAAGCATTGCTGAGACGCCTGCTAGAGAAAAGTCTGCGGAGGCTTGCTGTGTCTGAAAAGCTAGATGACGACCTTCGGTTGTAAGAGAACATGGGCGGCACTTATGAGAGGTCTAATAACAAGTCCTTGCATTTGTATCTTACCTAGTAGTGGATGACCGAAATGGTGGGAAGCGGCTAAAATCAATTGTTCACATAACAATTGCAATTGCAGATCGTAGGCGGCTATTGAATAGAATCTACTTCTTTAGACAAAAAGAAAAGCTAAGCGTGTTGAATTTCTTGTATATCACCTTACCTAGTAGTTTTCTTTAAATTAAGATGTGGATGAATGGTCAACAATTCCGATCATTACCTTGTAGCTCGCCGGCAGATCATCTTCAAAGTTTGATGTTTAGTGCCAGATAATGTGTTACTGATTTTTTTTTGTGGTCCAGCTTCTACTCTCGTGGATGTGTCGAGCACGTCATGAACTGCACGGAGAATTTTTGTTTTCCCAGGTATTGGTAGCCCACCCGTCTTACAACCCTCTTGTTACACTGGTCATAGAGCACGAATTAACACCAGCTAATGACGAGGAGCGATTGGAAGTCAGTTATGCTCCACCGATGGAAATTAGAAGACCAGGAAAGGCGTCAGGTTCTTGAACATGTCTATTTGTATATGTGTGGATTGGACAATCTGTGTTTAGCTTGTGTTTAGCAAGAGCTCCAAAACCTGCCAAGCAGCCGCCGAGTGGATGTAATATAATGCTTATGAATTTATCATAATTTTTGCCTATCCCAAGTACCAGAAACCAGTGTCTCAAGGTTAATACAAGCAATCCAGTGAAACAGGCTATACCTAGTACAAACAACCAAATCCATAACTCCTCATTCTGCGCCGTCAATTTCAACCTTGACCTCCAAGATTTAAAATCGTGTCTCCAATATGAATCCGCTTCCTGTAGGATGTAGGTGCTTCACTAAACTCAGCAGGTGTCGGTTCGTCTATCCTGTGAAGCGTCGTTATTTCCACTGGCACAGAAGCGATGCTTCGTCTCTCAGCACGGCCGTCTGCAGGAGGTAAAATCGGTTCGAAATGTCTAGATTGTAAAGCCATCATTTCAACAAAGTACTACAAATCCGAGTAATCAACAACCGATACATAACTTTTGAAAAGTTGGATGAAAATAAAACGTACCTCCACATGTAAGATATCACAAGAACAACTGGCCATTAAATCATCACGTAGATGTATCTCTCCTTGCAAAAGCTTAACTGAAGCCCGTCGTGCATCAGGATTCGTGAAAGGCGGCGGCACCCACCAACTAGCCTTGCCAACTTCATGTGCTATGACAGACAAATGCTGAAAATTTCTTAGCGTTCCTGTGCCGGCAGGATTAATGAGAATACCGTGACAATTTGACGTAAGGGTCATCACTTGCCCCAATTGCTCGTGGTCTAAGGTGTACATGTCCGAGTTCAAGTGACGCAGGCGTCGTAGGAGGCGTACAACAGGCACCTTTGGGATACCAACGCTTCGAAGGGCTTCTACATCATCGCTAGAGAGTTCGAGAAAGCATGGTATGACGGCTCCGCGAGAGTATGATAACTTGGAAATAGAAGATCGGTGAAAAAGAGACTCAAGACTGAAGTATTGATTCAGTTACTCACCGGTTCGGCTACATATAGCTTTCAAATGGGTCACGTCAGTTGATATCGACACTACCACCAAAGATTTTAAAAAACGTACAGTGCAGTCGATCGCGACCTGTCGTTGTCCTAAATCATCGGGAAACATTCCGCAGGACCTTGCTTTCGGTAGAGCGAACCATCCAGTCGGATCCTCCATTGGCCCAGGAACATGGCCATTCGACCCATATGCGTCTCGCCTCATCTGCGAAGCGGGCAGAGGATGAGTTGCTGGAATATAGGAGATATTGGCCTTAATCCTTTGACAACCAATTAGCCATCATTCCAATCCCGGAGAATAAGTTGTCAAGGGAGCTTACCTGCTGTCAGTCTTGAACATTCCATGGATAATGATGGCAGAAAGTTCATATATGACGGTGATTGGGATGCCTCTTTCTGCAAATGTCTGTGGGACGTGCGATGCAACAGAAGGGATATGCGAGCGATCGTCGGTTCGCTGAACAGATACCGATGGTCTCCGCTTGTCCGAAGGGAACAACCTAACACCCTCGCGTGGGCTTGAAGTATCAGTCGAAGAGTGAGAGCCAGAAATGGAGGATATTTTTGTTGGGTCGACTTGCGGTCCCGACAAAGTCGACCCTGATCCATGGGCTGCTGCTACAGCAGGCAACGGAGAAATGATATTTGTATCAGAGAGCGTAGTTGCCTTATTCTGTGCATCGACATAGGTGGGGAAGGAGAAAGAAAAGGGAAACGAATATTTCCCGACCAATTTGCCATCAAATTTCTCATCTGGCAAACTTTCGAGTGTCTTAAAATGCCGAGGATCTCCAAATGTTTTTTGCCAAATGGTTGACTCGTTGTGTATGAATTGGAAACCGCCCTCATTCAAAGAAGACGTCAAAAGCTTCCCCTTCAACTTTTTTCAATAATATAATGGATTACAAAAAAAAACAGAAAAAGAAGGCGACATACGGATATCTTGATTTGGTGAATGGTCTGTAAACTGGTAAGATCAAGGTCGATCGTGCCAGCAATGGGATTGCAACTCCAAATGCGAGGTACCTTGGGTTGTATATGGGAAGGATATAGATTGCCTGGTATTGCGTCCCAAGTACGGAGATGAAGTGTTGCCCATGGATCGTTGGAGTTTCTTGGGTATGAATAGTGGAATTCATGTGGTTCTAGATGTGCAGCTGAATCTGAATCAGGTCTCCACTTGATAAGAGAGAATCGTGCTGCACTTTCTCGGTTTACTACACCACCAGAGGATAGTCCATTCCGCCGATCCACATCCGAAATCGTGGTCGCATCCGAGACATCTTCTGATGGCAATAATTGAAATGTGGGCGTAGCAGGGCGTTCTTGTAAGTTATTGGGATCAACCAGACTATATTCGGGAAGGGCAGTATTGATGGTGCCGACACTCAAGGTGGAGGTGTTGCTGAAAAGCCGGCCAGAGAAAAGTCTGCGTAGGCTTGAATTGTCTTGGCTATAAGAGAACATAAGCACAAGAGGTCTAGTAGCAGGCAGGTCCTTACATTTGTAGCTAGTAGCCTGCTACTGCATGAACCCCTCTCCCACAAACGTCATGCGACCATATGATCACAAAACAATTGCAGATTAGAGTCGTGTCCAATCATAACAATAGAACGCACTCCTTCAAGCTAGATAGAAGTGTTTCATCTCTTGTATATCCCCTTACCTAGTTTTCTTTGAAAAGAAACAGTCTTGAGAGTCGAGACATGATCGTGCCAATTGAAATATGAAACTTGGATACTGAATGGTCACCGAGTTTTCATCCTCGTACCCGTAGACAAATAAACTGATCACAATTGAAAGATGGAAACTGACATCCACAAGCGCCATACGCATAATAAGGTCTGTCCTGAGAGACTAAGGGCGCAGATCAATTTTTTTTCAAAATCAATCAAAAATTTGAGCTGTCATACCTCTCCCCCATACGACATTTCCTAAAACGGAATGCTGATAAAGACAAGTAACCTTCTCTCCTTGCGGAAGACACAATTTAATAGTATTAGCAAGAGCTCAAAAAAACCGGTTTTGGCTGTGTCCGCTAGCTCTGAAAAAAGACAGAAAGAACTTCTGATCTTAGTAGCGGATGTAAAATAATCATCCCAAGTATCAGAAAACCTGTTGTCTCAAAGGTTACAACCAATGAAACCCACATAAACATAAAAACAAATGAACCAAATCCAAGCCATCTCTGCTCATTTTCGACCATCGATTTCCTTGACCTCCAAAATCGTGTCTCCAATACGAATCCGCTTCTTATAAGGTTTAGGTGCCTCACTAAACCCAACAGGCGTCGGTTCATCTACTCTCTGAAGCGTCGTGATTTCCACCGGAACCGAAGCAATGCTTCGTCTCCTAGCGTGGCCTTGTGCAAGAGGTAAAATCGGTTCAAAATGTCTCGATTGCAGAGCCATCATTTCAACAAAGTACTAATTAAACGAATTATCAGTAACCTAGGCAGCACAAATTGAAATAATAAAACTAACCTCCATATGTAAAACATCACAAGAACAACTGGCCATCAAATCATCACGTAGATGTATCTCTCCTTGCAAAACCTTAACTGAAGCCCTTTGTGGGTGACAAGGATGATGATTCGTCACTCGCCGCCAACTGGCCTTGCCAACTTCATGTGCCATGACCGAAAAATGCTCAGTCTTTCCCTCTGATCCTGTGCTAGTAGCTGGCATAAGGAGAATAGTAGAAGGATTAGGTGAAACTGAAAAATGATTCGTCTGCCCTAATAGTTGTTTAGGGTCCAAGATATGCATTTCCGAGTTGAAGTGACGAAGGCGTCGTAGGAGGCGTACGATAGGTACTTTTGGGACGCCAACGGTTCCAAGGGCTTCTATATCATCGCTGGAGAGTTCGAGATAGCACGGTATAACGGTTCCGCGAGAGTATGATAACTTTGGAAATAGAAGATTAGACTCGGGACTGAAATATTGATTCGGCTACTCACAGGTTCAGCTATGTAGAGCTTTTTAAATTCGTAAGACTGGCACTACCACTACAGAAAAGAAAGACATACAGTGCAGTCGATCGCGACCTGTCGTTGTCCTAAATCATCGGAAAACATTCCAAGGGATCTTGCTTTCGGCAGCGCAAACCACCCAGTCGGATCCTTCATCGGTCCAGGAACATCGCCGTTCGACCCATACGCGTCTCGCCTCATCTGCGAAGCAGGCAGAGGATGATTTGCCGGGATATAGCTAATATTGGCCTTAATCCTTTGACAACCAATCAGCCACTTCCTGCAGAATAATTTGTCAAGATGATTACCTGCTATCAGTCTTGAACCTTCCATGGATAATGATGGCCGAGAGTTCATATACGACAGTAACTGGGATACCTCTTTCCGCAAAGCTCTGTGGGACATGTGATGCAACAGAAGGGATATGCGAGCGATCGTTGGTTCGCTGAATGGATGCAAATGGTCTCTGTTTGTCCGAGGACAATGTGCCAACGACTTCGCTTGGG
>JAIUJM010001150.1:0-10232 GCA_026262225.1 Inosperma sp. D86 | reverse complement strand
CTTCCTCTTGTATGTCCCATGATTGTCCTCGAAGTATTCGTCTGACGGACAATCTTGAGATTATGACTCAATGCCTTGGCGCGGCGGTGGTCGTTGCTCTACCTGGGGTCCCCGACTGGCAACGAGGTTATTCAGGGGGTAACATTGGAGGCCTCCTAGCAGCCATCCTCCGCCCAGTGGGCGATTTTGGCAAATTCCTGATGGTGCTCTTCAGCCTCTCTGTAACTCCAAACATAGCGGCGTCATTATACTCCACTTCGTTAAACATGCAAACCTCCCTGCCCTTCCTCGTCGTCGTTCCGAGATATGTATTTTCTATTGTGGCCTCGGCAATGCAAGTTCTTTGACCATTTCACGTTGGGGGGTATTGACCATACGCCTGCAGAGTCGTGCCCATCGCAATTGTTGGTGCACACAGGTTTTATGAAACTCTTGTGAACTTCCTCGCGCTTGTAGGCTACTATCCCTCTTCATATGCGGCCATCGTTCTCTTGGAACACACACTTTTTCGAGAGAACAACCCGAAAAATTATAACACCAGAGCATGGAATCTGCCAAAAGGACTACCTACAGGAATCCCTGCATTCGCTGCTGGCATTGCATCCTTTGGTGTGGTAATCCCATGCATGGGACAGGTTTGGTTCACGGGACCCATAGCGCGATCAACTGGTGACATCGGATTTGAGGTCGCCTTTGTCGTAACCGCTATGCTTTATGTACCATTCAGATGGTTCGAGATTTGGTGCAAGGGCTCACTGTAGCTGAAAATCAAAATCATGAAAAATTTTCTTTAAGTTTGTATGTTCTCCATCTTCAAACTTTCTCGAATCTCTCGCTAAGCTAGATACCCATGTGGAGCGTCTCACGTCTTTGGTACAATTCATTCTACTAGTCATTGAAAAATATGAAAAAGTGTGCACGTTTGAATTAAAGAGTTCCGATTCGGCACTACAGATAAGTACATCAGGACGGCTGAGTTGTGAAAGAATAGGAAGGGTGACTTGGTTCAATTACTTAGAATTCTGAATTGTAATAACAGCCCATCATTCTGGGGTCCATTGAGTTGTCGATTTTTCAAAGAGTGCAAATATACCACCAACTTTGTTTATCGATTCAAATTCGACCATGAAAATTACTCTAATGACCTGGGTGCTTCCTCTTTTTGCTGGCCACGGGACCGGTTGTAGAATTACTTGCTGCTGTGGATGCACGTTTTTTGGCAACTTGAGACCCAGTTGTGGATGCAGCAGAAGTTGCGTTCGTCGCAGCGCCTTTTTGCTCCGTACCAAACCACGCCGCTCCATTAATAGCAGCTACCACATCTGCATATTGCTGACCCATTATATTGCTGATAGTTGCATCAGGCCCAATTAAAGTCAAAAACTTTTTCGCTTCCTGCTGCTTGTGCCGCCACATCGAAGCTTGAATCACCTCAGGTCGCCTCGTAACTTGCACACCATGCGGACTACCGCTCTTAATAGTCACGAACGTACAAAGGTCGGAGGCTTTGGCAAGTTGTTGTTCTAGATGCGTACGACGAGCCTGAGCGAGTCGGAAAATTTGAGTCGTAAGTCGAGGGTTAAGGATAAAATGATCAAGTAGGCCACAATCACGACAACCGCAGCCGATTTTGCGAAGGCGGACGTTAGCAGACTGGCCTGTTTTGCCAAGGATGTCGCGGAGGTAGGTACTAATGAGGTTGTGGAACAGGTCGACGAAAGGTGCTGACAACAGATCCACCTTTTTGGACGACAGAAGGGCACATAAACGAGGGATAAGAGGCGTGTAAAGTTGGACGAATTTTGTGGAAGAATTGCCTGGACTCTTGATAATGTCGACGAAAAGCGCTTGGACAACTTTTAGGTTGTCGACTGTAATCGCCAAATCGATTATCTCGATAATATGAGACACGGATGACCATTGCTTCGCTACCGTTTTCAGCGCTTTATGTATCAAAGCGTCTACTATATTCTTATCTCCAGGGGAGATACCCAATGCAGACATGTATGCATTTACCACAGTTGACGTCGATCCAGATGGCAGGCTGTGCTGGACACCAGGAAGCGAGGCGGCTTCAGCTGAGGGGGTTGACGGGCTCAACAGGATGCTATCGAGTATCGATTGTCGACTTTCTCGTACAGTTTTTATGAATGCGACCCAGAAATAATAAGAGTTGGGCAACTTGAAAAGTCTCGGTAACAGGCTGTTTAGGTCTGTCAATCGTTGTACTGATTCTGATCATTAAATTCGAGCTCACACCGTGAAAAACGTCTGCCATCCTGCTAGCTCTCCAATGGATATAATGGTGGGAATATCAGTGACGTCTGCTTGCGCATAGGAGGACAAGATCTTGTGAGCTTCCTTATCACACCAAGCGTGAATACCTGAAGTTTTCTTTCCTGATGCCTTGTCCCTGATGCTGTAGATAAGGTTAATCTTGGTGGAGAATTGTGTTGACCGGGACAGCAATAACTCAAAACTATTTGTTCCAATCATTCAATCAACTAAAATGTTTGACGAAAGCATATTTAGAACTTGCCTTGACTTAGTGACTTCAAATGAAAAAATCTTCAACGCCTTTAACAAGGTCTTCAATTTCACTGTTCCAAGTGAAGAAACTGGGGAACGGATTATCTCCTGGAACATCTCCGCATCGCGCCAGAGCAAGGCGAGATCAAGCAGCTTGATTGTTTGATCTTTGTCCAGTTTATTGATTGTAGAAACTAATCGAGTGGCCCAAAGCCGCATATCAGTCGTTGGCACCGTTGCGGTTTGGGCGCCCAAAGTAGTGAGCTTCTGAAATGCATAAGGGATGCCTTTGACAGAAAAGCAGATATCGTCGACGTCATCCCGATGCATCAAAACAAAAACTGTTCTGTAGTACCCTGTGATAGAGCTGGGATCATAATGCAAATACGGAAGACAATGAGGGCTTACAATACTGTAGCTCGCCAGCACCCTTCAGAGCGATATTGAGTATTGATCAGGAGTAGAGAGATGAAGCACATACATTGCCCATGTATCCTTCATACTCCTTTTTATCAGGTTTTTTGTTATCAAATGGATCTCTCTGGACAAGGTTCTCATCGTCTAACGCAATTGTTTCAAGTGACGGTAACGGAACACCATTCAAATCCACCAGCCCCTTTATCCTTGTGTAGGTATGACAAACTTCCAACATATCAGGAGCACTCTCCGGACTCTCATCGTCGTACTCGTCGGAATAGGCGCAACTTCTCCGACCATGATATCCTCCTTCATCGTCCGCACAGCCAGAGATGCTATGATCTAGTCTGCCCAGGTTGATCAAGTACCCTTCCTCTTCCGCAACATCGCGGAGCGCCCTCACTCGATGAGCATCAGGGCCTTTCAAGGCTTGCATGCCCTTTTTTAGGTCAGACTCGCTGTATTCATGATTCAAAAGATACGCAAGCAAAGGTATCTTGGGCAATTTCTCGTATCTTTCTTCCCTCCATTTTTTTAATACCCGTCTAACTCGTGCCATGGCATGAACCATGTCAGGTAACGTAGGCAATGGGACCTGGGGTGGTGCCACGTGGATTAGATTATATGAGAGCGCGAGTCTGTAGCCTGAAGTAACGGGTTTGACTTCGTGTTTGACGTCGGTGTACCATGCAAGAACAGCGGTAGAGAGCAGCGAATTTTGGGCCAGGTCAATAAATTTGGTCATCGATGCATGTGAGACGACAACTTGCCCTCCTGTATATTTTGAAGGGAGGAGGATAACGACGGTTGCAAACATGCCATTAGCCTTTTGTGTGCTAATGAGGGTTGGAGTCAGAAAAGAAATGTGGAACCGTCAAAATATGCTTTACTCTTGATGAGGCAAGAAACTGAGAAGGTTATTAGAAAAAACAGGTGAAAACCAAAAGAGACTGAACTCACTGAGACCCTGTTTCGTATAACAGCAACTTATAGAGCTCCATCTTTGGTGGAGATTTCCCAATCGACACACCCAAAGCCTTACATATTTCGCGACACAATACACCATCAACATACTTTATCCACTCAGGGTTCTTGAAGGTAATCTTTGCTGGTTCGATTTCCCAAGTGTCGCGGACGTCTTTGTCAATGACCGTGCGCTCACCGTGGCCAAAAGGGGCTAGGGTGGCACACGATACAATTGCCTTCGCGTCACGTTTACTTAAAGGTAAACCGACCAACCCTGGGCCGTCAATATAAAGACAAGGATTAGGAGCTTTCTCAAGGACATTTGCATGGTAAAAGTTTCCGGCGAAATTTACATCTTCAAGAGCTGCCTCGATATCAGCCTGTTCAAGTGGTCATTGGGGAAATAAATCTCCGTTTTAAAGACCACCACTTACGCGGATATTATCTTCCTCGTCATCGGTAGAGTTATTTTCGTCCACATCCATGCCTTCTTCAGGTTCCTCAGAGTCTTCTTGAACAACGTGAGTACGCCGAGAGGAGGGACGCATAGCTGTTGCTCGAGTCCTCAACATGGAACGCATCTTAGTCTGTGAGGGAAGCACTTCAATCGAGCACCCAGGAAAGTTTATGCACTATGTAAGTATTCTAGAATGACGCAACTTAAACTTTTATTATAGAGACGCGTTCGGTCACGGTCAGGTGACCTGTCAAATGTCACAGAAGATCAACTCGCTTTCGTTTTTTCTATAATGCACGATCTCCTCACCAACTAGAACCAGACCTAAGTTTCAACCAACTTGCACTTCTAAAAATCGTGGTCAAAGATCCCAGCAAGATTATTTTGCAGTTAAGTACTTACAGTTCACGAAGACATTCTACTGTTCAATGCGCCGTCTATTCTTTCAACAGCAGGCGAGAGTAATGCCAAAGGTGTCATATTTTGCAGATGGCCTGGGTAAAAAGTCACGATCACGATAAAATCCTTTGAGCCCAAACTTACTGCCTCGATCTATCGGGTACTTCATCCACCTATCAAGGGTCCTTCGAATAGGACCCAAGAGATTGTTTTCGATAGTCTTCAGCATGTCTTTATCGCGTATCCCAGTCTTTGAAATGGTTTACATAGGAACATACCTTAAATAAAGAGATACATACCAAATTCTTCTCGTCCCGACAAAGGAGCAAAAAGTAAAGCGACAAACACTCGGACAACCTTGTAGTCTCAGGGTTATCATGAAGGTTACTCAGCTCTAAATCGCCTGCAAACAGATCTGGTGGGTTAGGCCGAAAGAGTACGGGACCAAATGTCCTCAGGAACATAGGACTGATGAAAGGATCATCCACTGCTAAGTTAGCCGTATTGAAGACTTTCAAAAAGTGCTCCTTGACCAAGCCCACAGAAGCGACACGCATTTGAGGAAATTCTGAATGGGCGGTGAGCTCTGCAAGGTGCTGAAACCGCAGTCTGGGTTCCGAAGACGCTAAAAGAAAGGATAATACACGGAAAGCCTGGTATCTTGTCAATGGATTCGCGTGAATGCTTGCTATCGTCGGAAGTACACCACTCAACGGGACGCTGACCTCAGGGGAAAGATTTTTGCTTGAAGTTGTGGGATTGGTGGTCCAAGTGTGAAGAAAGCGCAGGAGGAATGCAAGAGATTCATCAAGGAAAGTGTTTGTTTGAAGGGACGAGATGAGAACTGGGAGGAGAAAGCTGAGAATTTTTTCTCCACTAACGCTGGAAGGGGGTTGGTAGGCTGCCATCAGTAAGTGAGCAACTGTTACCGGTTTGATACAGGCATGAAGGTCGATCTCAAGGTACTTGTAGGCATCCTTTATAGATAGACGGTGAGTCCGAGGTTCTAATGATTGTAAGGTTGACATGCCAGTAATCCAGATACTGCCAGATCAGCACCCTTCCAATCGACGCCAGCAGCAGATTTTACTACAAATCTCGACAAGCATTCTTCAAATGTGCGTTGGGCGACAGATGCTTCCACGTTGGGTACGCATGATCTGGAAACACGGTCCAATAATTCGATTAGTATTATCTGGAGAAATGGTCAGAAGAGAGGAAGGTATCTGCAAGCGATTATGGTGGATAGATACCCTGCTTGCTTTCCTTTCCTCTGGAATGCTGTCGTCTACAGATATTGCCCAGTCATAAACATTGCGAGTGAGATCGACTGTGCTTGTAATGATAGATCTTGCTTCGTCTTTGCCCATCCTGGGACCAGCATTCTCCAACAGTCCTTTGAGATCTTTAAATAAGGGCTCGATCGTTTGAGAAGCTGTCTTTCGACGAAGCTTCAATCTGGGGATGGCTTTTTTCCAAAATTAAGAATTTAAGCTGATGGCCTAACAGCCCTCACCTGCTGTGTATAGATCGACTAAAATCTTGATTTGTTGAATCCGCGTATTTCGTTTGAGTGGCTTCTCCTCTGTATCGTCGCCAGACTCTTCTGGTTCATCAAGATCATCTTCAAATGACCTCTCTAGACGTTCAGCAGCTTCCTGTACTGCAATTATAATTTCTTTAGAGGAGCCATGACGCGCTATTATGGAGATCAAGTCTGCAACGCGAGGATCATTGCATGGAAGCAAGATCGGAAGCATGGTCAATGGATCCTTTGAGAAAGCAATGGCTCTTGAGCTACACGATAAATTAAGAGAAAGCCTCCAACGAACCAGGTATTCAGATCCTCCACAATCCGAAATAATCCTACAGAAACCGGGTAGACCTTTGGTTGGTTCCACATCGTGAACAGCGGCGGTCAAAAGGGCTACAAGGGTTGATGATATGTCCTACACATGGCTTCAGCTTTCACTTTGCATCCAAAATGGCACTTACGTCTTCGTTACAGTCCAGCGGGAGCTGTAGCTCTGATAGCAGTCGAGCATTTGGGGCCATCTTAAATGGTTCCAAGTCCCTACTTATGATCAGTATTTCCGGAGAAGGAAACTCAGCGGAGTTACTGGAGCTGTGTGGCCCGTGAATCGTGAGAGACTGACGAATATGGTACTATGAACTAAGCCTCACATAAAAATATGTCTACCCACAGAAGTCCTTTGGTCCAGAACCTTATCCACGGAAAATAACCGACTCTAGAATCTACTTAGATCCTCACAACGCAAAGGTCATCCAAATGTCACTTCAAGCTCGTCGCCATTTTTTTTGGAAATCGAGTCAGTCACCCGTGCCGGGATCTCAGATCTCAGACCCGATGACGTGATGCCAGGTAAAGCTGTCCTCGCAATGATCAATCCTGAGTCTAATCGATCTAATCTTCGAAGCATAACCCATCCTCGAGGTATTATTAGACTGATAATAAATAGTGCGCAGAGAGACAACAAAGAGAGTTACTGGATGCATTAAAAATCACATCTCACATATACTTCATTATACTGAAGTTTTGTATTATCATAAATAGAAGAAACAGCAAAGGAAGCTCACTTGATTCAGGGAGTGAGCCTTTAGTCGACGTTCCAGCAAGTCTGCGGGTACCGACTTCAGGAGACTGAGACGTCGTATATTAGAGTTCAAAATATTCTCCAAACGAGAAAGACATTATTCTCCAAGTGATATGATAAAAATGATCAAAGGTCGTGAAACACAGCACAAAAATATAATCCCGAAGCAAAGTTGGGGCCGGTCTTGGGATTCAGCCATGCTTCCGGGTTGTAAGAGTTTGGCCAACCAAAATTTATCAACACCATTTACCATGCGGTAAACGAAAATTACAATGATTACCAGAGAACGTCGTTCCCTAGTAATTTATAGAAAAGTTACAGTGAAACACACATTATGGATGTAATCAATACCACACATTAGGTTTCGCAATAGTCGTGCTGTTCCCAGAGTATTTCAGCGTTGAACAGACCCATACCTGGCGTTCCCTTCTGTATTCTCAAATGCTTCGATCCTTTTCTTGATTTCAACCCAAGGCGGCCAAATAAAGATTCGACCAACTGTATACCAGAGCGGCGAGTAGAGCGTATCCCTCAACCACCCTACAGCACCAGTGTACTTCCTCGTTTGCACTTCGTGGAGTAACCAATCCCTATCGAATGCGCCCCACATACCAGCTATCTGCATGACGTTGGTGTAAAGAATGGGGAAAAGATCTGAACGAAGCATATGTTCCAATTGAGAGACAGGTATTCCAAGATTGTAAAGTGCGGAGGCCATGTGGTCGAGCCCCCCCGGGATCATAAGGTCATCGTCAAGGAAAAGGCAGGATAGAAGGAAGTAAGCTGTTCCCTCATTTTCCGTTAACTCGTCTATGGTTGCCATCACGGTACTAGATGACGGTAGTGAGACTCAGAAAGAGTCATTTTGTTTTATAGATCTGAATCACAAGCTGAAATTACATCACCCCAGAATTACATAAAATAGAGGACGGGATTTATTTGAAAATAAATTCTCGACCTAGTTAGGATGGAAGAAAGAAAATACCCAAGTTCATGTTAGCCCCAGCAGATCGATAGGAACAGGCCACTGACCATTGACCGTCCACGTTGGAATGTCCTTCAACTTCTGGGGAGGTCGACCGCTATTGCAGGACCGATTACCATGAGGGCTTTCGAAAGGTGATATAAGACCCGTATGGTTGTCGAAACTGCTCTATTTTCTCGGCCAGCTCCATATACAAACTCTTTTTTTTTGTATCGGACGTTTTGGCTTCCGTGAGTTGGGCGTACGGTTTCTTGTACCGCAAGCGTGCGTAGCGGTCGTGTTCATACCCTAATTAGAATGCCTGATAATCGTAGCGCAGAACCCTCTGGTGGTCGATATTCAATTTCTTCATGGTATGCAGCACGAACAAACAAAAACGTCCCATGTCCACCATCTTGCACAATTATCTTGATATGGTGTTCCTGTCTATGTTGTAGGTAAGATGGATATTGGGAATGGCCTAATAATATTATAAGTTGTAGTGGACGTCAAAAGAGACGGAACGGCAGGAGATGTATAATTAAACTTCCCACGGGTCATCCTTCTTTCGTTGCTCCCAGGCTCATGCATCATGCATCATGGCCTGCTTCAGACCACCTTGCACGGTGATTTGTTATAACGACGACTCACTATTTTCTGCACAATTATACTAATTTTTAAGGTGGCACTACCTCAGCTAACAACCAGCTTGCACGAAAGCTCTGTTGTTGTGTTAAATCGTTGATTTCTCTGCTTTTCTTAAAACTATTCTGACAACGGAATTTGCTTTGTAACCATGTCTTCCTCTGAAACGCCAACGTCGTCTTCCCAGGCTCTTATATTAACACGCTCTGCATCAAAGTCACCTCCACGCAGGTCACCCCTCTCGATCTTACCCGCTTCAATATCTGGGCAGGGCGAGCAATGGCATCCAATTCTTCATGTATCTAATCAAGTGGTGCTCTATAATCCCCACTCTCATGCATTGTCAATTGCTTCTGCACCTCCAAATACTGCCTTCGCTGCTTTAACCCGTCCCCAAAATTGGGCAGCTCTGACCGGGAACACAACTACGCTTCATCCTTGTCCATATTGTAAGCAAAATCTTCCTGAAGGATTCCATGGCTATCCAAGAGAAGAAAGATTTCAAGATCCAGGAAGTGTAGACGAAGTAGATGACGACGAAGATAGATGGGAAACGATTATCGATGACCCTACTCCAGAAGGCGAGGATGAATTCGAGTTGCTTAGCACAGATCCGGCGTATCATTCGAGGGCGATCAACTACTTTCACCTTTTAGCAGCCGCGAATGACGCTTCTTCACAGGCGTCTGGTTCTAGACGATCGAGTTTGAGCCCTGCGTCCAGAACTGGGGATGATGTTCAGGAAGAAAGATCAGACCGGAGAAGTCGCAGCGACGGTAAAGGTCGACGCAGGTCCCCGTCACCGGAAAATTATACGAGCGAGGCTGGTGCATTTCCAGCCGAAAAGATGGCAGAAGGTTATTTCAAGACTTTCTTTCAAGAAGAATATCGGCTCGGAATGGGTGCCAGTGGAAGCGTTTTCCTCTGTCAGGTATTTTCCTTTTTGTGGTTTTCATTTTTATTCGCTCTGATCCAGACTTGCAGCATGTCCTGGATGGAAATCCACTAGGGCACTTTGCGGTGAAGAAAATTGCGGTTGGAGAATCGCATGCATATTTGTATAAGATCTTGAAAGAGGTTAGGTTGTTAGAAAGGTTACGACATCCCAACATCATCACTTACCAGTAAGAATTTGATTTAAATATGTTGGATCCACCCTTTAACGAAAAATTCTAGTCACGCATGGCTTGAAACATCTCGCTTCTCCTCTTTCGGACCTAGAGTTCCAACACTCTTGTGA
>JAIUJM010001149.1:0-10233 GCA_026262225.1 Inosperma sp. D86 | reverse complement strand
TCGCCCTGTCAGATCTCCAACGAAGATTTTTTTGATGACGACTTGGAACCAAGTAACCAAAAAGGAAACCTTGAAATGAGACGGAATACGTTGAGGAATAAAAAGCAAATACGTACTTTGGTCCTGAAGAAAGTAGGCTTCATACTTTGTCCCTCCTCCATAACGCCCAATTAATTCCATCTTCGGCTTCCTTGGGCCTTCTCACCCTCATCGACTTGCATTGCTTGGGTCAAGGCTCAGATTCCGTGATATATAATTTGATCCCGATGTACCTCGCTTTTTTCGAGAACGCTTCTCATCTGAGACGGTCGTGTCAGAATGAGATGGGACTGAAGGGGTATCGAGGTCTTAGCATGTCGTTCGTTCCTTGGTCCAGACTACATATATCATTCAGTGACCATTTGCGTAGCACAGAGAGGGAGTTCGACCCCATGTGGAACTTGTCGTGGTTGTTGTTGTGAAAACCAAATTAAAGAGACAGCTTGGACGTCCAGTTCGAAGCTCCAAGTTGGATTTACCGTCCATCGCAACATGGAGCCCACAGGGACGAAATCGATATGAATTTTTCCATTTTCATCTTCTTGCTGAAGAGGTTTGAACCATCATTTTAAGATTTGTCTCATTCGGGATGGGAGAATGAAAGTTGCGAATTTGGGTATGGCCAAGTCTGTTGAGATGAGGGATCAAGTTGACGTCGTTGGGATGGAGTCTGAAAATGTGTTTCTGAATTGTTAGTTACAAACGCCCAGTAAAAGATGGGACGTACACATATATTGCCATGTTCGGGTCGCAGCCAGTATTTGCTCTTCGTCTATCGCTGTGGCGGTGGTGGAAAAACTGGCACGCGATTCGATAAAGGGAAACGATGCAGAGGCATCTTCTGCTTCATTTCAAGCGTTCACAAGTATTCGTTTTTGAGTATGGCGAACTCATTGACGGGGTTGAAACTCCGAATTGATCTCTTTCCTCTACACACACCGAACACGATGGCGAACGATTTTCTTAATGACATACTTGACCAAGTCAATGGAACGGTTGCTCATGGTGAGTAATTTAATTCCTTCTAGAATAGAAAATCTCTTAACACTCTGCAGTCTCGCAACTCCGTCAATCTCTTGCAGATGTTGAAATCGCACTGATCAAGATTCGCCATCGATGCGAGAATGAGCTTCTTGCTCGCGCTGCTGCTAGTCCCTCTCACCATGACAACATTGGCCAATCGCCCTCGCCCTCTCTTCATGTTTCACGCATTCCTGAAGGGTCAGGATCAGTTGTGAATTCTCTCGAGGTTTCGCCTTCTCGTTTGGGAGTACAACCGCAGGAAACTGCAGTACCTGCACGCAAAGATGCAAAAAGGCCTCTAATGCCCACCCAAGTCCCACTTCGACCTCCCCCACGACCACCCACACAACTGTCTCCCTTTCCTGAACACATCGACCTCTCATCTTACCCTCCCGAACTCAAACATGAGGCCGATGACTGGTGTGCCTTATACAACCCCTCGCCGAAAGTCAAGCGGGGCCTCAATCTGAATATGGTCCATACCCTAACGCACGATTCGTTGGTGTGGTGTGTTGAGTTCAGTCAGGACGGGAAGTGGCTGGCTACGGGATGTCGTAGGACAGCTCAGATATATGACACGAACACTGGAGTCCAAACTTGGTGAGTTTCTTCATCCTTCGCTTTGTGTTCCTTGTCCGACAGCAATCTAACCTGCATCCATAGCCTCTTAGACCACGAGAATGATATGAACATCTGGAGTGTATCCTTCAGTCCCGATGGCAAGTACCTTGCTTCTGGTGGAAGTGATGAGCAAATAAGGGTGAGTCCAACTTTGGTTCGTCCAGGACAACTGAGGGTTGACCCAAACACCTCCTTTTTCTTTCTTCCTTCACGTCGGGAGACAGATTTGGGACATTGCCAACCAGCGAATCCACGATATCCTCAAAGGGCACCAAGATTCCATCTATCCTCTCCACTTCTCGCCGAACGGCCAATTTATCGTCTCTGGCTCACATGACAGAACGGTGCGTATATGGGACATTCGCAATGGGACTCACAAAGTCCTCGTCGTGGATGACCATTATCGGTCCCCTGACGACAACATAGTTTGGTCTATGGCTATCTCCCCAGATGGGAGGTACGTAGCCATAGGTTCTATGGATACAGTTGTAGGCATTTGGGAGATTACGACAGGTTTGTTAGTGCGGACGTTGAGAGGGCATACGAGCGGTGTTGATTCCGTAGCATTCACGCCGGATGGGAAGGGGTTGGTAACTGGGAGTTTGGATGCGACGTTGAAGTATTGGGATATTAGTCGGTTGGGTATTGAGCCTGGTGCCAGCACAGCGCTCACAAGCGCTTCTTTCTCACCCTGCCTAATGAACTTTAGTGGTCACAAAGACCGTGTCTATTCTACAGCTGTCTCACACGATGGCATGTGGCTCGTCTCTGGATCTGCAGACAGAAATGTCCTGTTCTGGGATATGAGAACTGGAGCGACACAATGTATGTTGTCGGGACATCGGTTTGGTGTTGCTGGAATTGATTGTAGCCCTATCGGGAACTTTTTGGCTACGGCAGATTATGATCGGCGGGTCAGGATTTGGAGTTATTCCAGTAGGCTTGATTAATTGTACCTCGACTTTCTAATCCTCTCATTTCGTGTTCAATGACTGGTGCTTAATTCGCTCTAGATTTCAAAAGGATGTTAGTCCATGGCTACACCTATGTACTGTGTATTTATCTTGACAGGTTGATTCTTCGTGTTAACTATTCTTGTGTTGCCTCACTTATTAGCTGCCGGTCCTAATTTTACATATCGTTTACTATTTAAAACGCCTCCTGGGCGACTGGTGCATGAAATTCGCGATGGATGGATCCTAGAAACCCGAGGTCTGAATCGTGCTTCTTTCCACATATCGACTGTACCGGTCTCCAAAAATGCAAAATTTTTGGTGCGTTAGATTGTTTTTGTGGCCAATCGTTCAATGCTGAACTGTACTATTCCTCGAGGTTGGACTCGGATATCGATTCAGATGACTTTGCAAGTCGTTCTTTTGTATGTCACGGTAACCGATTCAATTTTTTTCCTCTGAATTTTTTTTTTCATAGGCTGACTAAAAAATTTGATTAGATGCGTGGTTACAGGCTTGAGGCGATTACAGTTGCCAATTCGTCGACTACTATCCTCCATGTGGAGCCATCCCAGAAGATGAACACAATTCCTCTACTTACTCTCACGGACATCATCCCGGGCCCAAGTCAGGAATTTCTGTCACCTTCGCACTACAAAGTTGGTCGATACACAAATGTGTCCTTGAGTTTTTTAAATTTTCTTTAGGATTGCACTTAAGCGATTCAGTCTAAGAGTCCGATGCAAGGTTGATTTTCGAAAGACAGTTAGACTATTGAGCTCAACTTGCTCATTCAGGCAAGGATGGCTTCGACTTCCAATGCACTATGGTCCTGGACCGTATTTGTTGTTGAAATGGTATTCTGAAAGCAGATAAACCCACACCGGACTTCACACTGCATTCGAGAATGAGACGAGTTGTCAGTACTATCATAGTACTATTATGATGGTGCACCGTGATATGGCGGATACCCATTCGCTATTCGCCTTGTCAATTAGACATTTGGTGCAAGCCGGAATAGGGGAAACGAACGGTCTCGTCGGATTTGGATATTGATACTAGATAGGGTTAGGGTTTCAACTTGAACAAAGCCTGGTAGCATTAGACGCTGCTTTCATGGTGACTCGGATGAACTGATATTACTTATTCCATAAAAGTAAACTCGCCTGCACCTCAAACTCTGAATCGTACCGTCCGATTTCAAGTTGGCTAATCAGATTAATATTGATAAAAGGACTTTGTGCTCTCCTCGGTGGCCTATAATTTTTTTTCTGATGCTTGAACAAGGTCAGTCATCCGACTTTGTCTTCTTTGTCCTTGGAATTAATAAATGCACACTTTGCTTGTGCACATTGACAGGGCTAAGCAAGGATTGGCGTAGATAAACCGCTTTTTGTCATTCGTATCCCCACAGTAAATCTTCTTGATTAATACGTATTGTAAAGGACGACGGATGCGTCGAGCACAGAAAATACACCATGGAAAAACTTGTATCAAGATTTAGGCTGACGGCGGCTTTTGTTGGCTCCAGCTGTCATTGTCTGAAGGTGCAATAGAATCCTTTGACCTGGGGATTTCCTTTCCGTTCCAGGGTCTACCAATAACTTCAGTCATCAGAGATGTCCCATCTATGTTTGGAAAGTGCGAATGTCCAGCAACGAGGACCGCTTGACAAACGAGCAGGACCAGGGATGAAGAGTAGAAAGGAATATTTTCGATCGTCCACCTCCGAATCCAAATTCACCTTTCCGTTTTGCCAGTAGGATGTCGACTTGGTGAATTAGCCCCGTTTTGATGTGAGATTCATGGTTAATCTAGCCTACTGGGGATCTGGGTGAGTACAAGATTGGGTTTTGAAAAAAAATGCGTCGTACCAACTGTCAAAGTAGTTTATGAAAATCAGGACCGTCGAAAGTATGTAGTCACCACGACGGTTTATAGTTCCGAATGGCGCTTTTGAGATGGGGGGTCGTTCATAGCGTCCTGGAGAAGTATACCATACGTCAAATATTTCAGTCATTCAAGCTGGTTAAGATCTTCACCGTGTTTGTTTTTTTTCTCGAGTGCAACTTATGGACCCATGCTTTATCTTGTGAAAGGGAACTTGAGGCCGTGACGAAGCGATTCGCAATATCATCGCAATCGCAGTCGACATAAGCCTGAACAGAACTGCCTGAAACAAGCCTCTGAAACGTTCAAGATTCGTAACTATTTTGATGGTCGAATGTGACGAACGGGATAGATTTGCTTCCCATCACTGGTCGTAGGGCCGTTTTGTCGAGGAGACACCATCAATCGCCTCCGATTGTTGACGTTTCGAACATAATTGCCACTTTTACCCAACATGTTATCCGTCGCTCCTCAATCCATCACCTGTTTCTCCATCGATCGCATGTGTCTCACCCCGACCATGGCAAACGACCCACATTTCGGCTAGTCTGTCCTTAGACCATGATCGTAGGACCTAAAATCAATCCGTCCTGGCGCACTGAACCCAACGAGTTGAGTCGACCTATCCAAAGTAGCGACGCGATGACCAGGTTTGTTCACTGTCAATGAATGAGCCCATCCCCCTGTCAGATCTCTAGCGAGGTTGTAAGAGTTAGCTGACAAGGGACTTATTATCGCAGTAGATTTTTTTGACGGCGACTTGGAACCAAGCTAACCAAAAAGGAAATCTTGAAATGAGATGGAATGCGTTGAGGAATAAACGAATTCGATAAGAGTTTTTCCATTTTTATCTTCTTACTGAAGATGTTTGAACCATCGGTTTGAAATGTGTCTCATCACAGGATGGGAGAAGGAAAGTTGCGAATCCGGGTATGGCCAAGTCTGTTGAGATGAAGTTGAAAGGGATCAAGTTGACGTCGCTGGAATGTAAGATTCCGAGTCTGAAAATGTGTTTCCGAATTGTTAATTACAAATGCCCAGTAAAAAGATGCAAGGGACGGGACGTACACATATGCCATTTTCGAATGTCGTCTATACCAATGGTTATCGTTGCTGGCAAGACTGGGCGTCAACGTCAAGACTTCCCTTTTCTCCAATCAAGGATCGCGGAAACTGGAGATTGTCAGACCCATAAACGACAATCGAATCCAGTATAAGCACCGCAATTCGATAAAGGAAAATGACGCAGAGGCATCTTCTGCTGCTTTTCAAGCGTTCCCAAGTATTCGTTTTCAGATTGGGTAGTTACTGAGTATGGCGTAGGTAAAGACAGAGGTTGTTGTTCGCTTTGCGTCAGCCAAGCTGGATGACGGTCCTTGCTATCCGCCTACGTCACGTGAAATACACCAAAATTTGTAAAATTAATGGCACTTGCTACAACCAAAAATAAGAAAATCTGGCCGCACAGTGTTGTAGGTATTATCATTCCCTACAATGCTGTATGGCTGATTTTTTTTATTTCATCGAATTGCGACCGCCATTAAATTGTTAGTGAAAACACCTACATCACGTGATGTAAGCGGGTCGTGCATGCGCCCTACCTTACGAAAATCAAGGGTTATTAATATTATGTGATATAACTAAAGAGAGTAATTGTCGTCACGCGATGTAACGGCAATCCCAACAATGTGACAACGGCCGTTGTAACGGTTGTCAGTGTCACCGGCTGTCAATTAGTTGTCACGCTACATGTTGTAACGGCATGCCAACGGCAGTTCCAACGAAAAGCTGTTACAACGGCATAATTAAAAGTCCGACATAATAATTAATTTTTATTCAAGTTACCCGTTGGTCTTCTGGCAGAACCGCCTTTTACCAGTGATATAATTGGTAACTATTAATCATCATCCAACTCCCATTTAATTGTTTCTCATCCGAACCCTTCCGTTCTCCATCAGTTTCGCACCAATACGAGGATTTTACCCATCAAACACTGCCATTTTAGCACTGCATTCACCCCTCTGGTATTCACTGAATTCCGCCACCAGTGATTCACCAACAAGATTAATGTTTGGTCCTTGACGTCATATCATTTCGCCAAGAAGCTTCTGGGTTGCCTTGGTTGACCAAACTGTTGACCAAACTTGAAGTGAGATTAACAAATTATTAGTCTGCAATAGGAGGCATTTGTTGTCCAGATAATAGAAACACGCGTTATACAAATATGATTTGTCTACGCGGACAATATCTTATCGACCCTTGCTTAGTCGTCAACAAATTTGGAAGGTCCGGAGTGACCCTGGACTTGTTTCCCTGTACATAAGTAAAACGAGCGTTTGGTGCACAGCATGTACAAAGAGAACTGTTGGAAGACTGACCTTAGTTCAAGCATTGATCCTCAAGGCCTCATCATCCAAATCAACAAATCGTGAGCGTATAAGTCGATGAGTAAAAGTCAGACAAAGTTGTTCGCGTATGTAGGTTTGGGGGTCTTTGCCATGTCTGACAGTAAGATCAAGGAAACTGCGCCCACGTGCACAAATGAGGAATGTATACGACCTTTCCAGACGTTGCTGTAGATTTACAAGAGCCTTGTCTAAAGGTTCCCAACTTTGTCGCTCCATGATCGAAGGATGGCCACCGAGTACAGACTCTTGTGTAATTTCGATACAGACGATTTGGAGTTCGGAATTGGAGTATGATAAGGTATCGAGTATCTTGACAACGTTCAAAAACTGATCGTCTCTGCGCCGAAGACTCAAAAAAAGCTTGAGCTTCAGGAGGGTCAAATTAGACATCTGTTCAAGGTTGAAATATCGGGATTGTTTCTTGTAATCTAGAGCAAATTAGTATGGCCAAGAAGACAAGTATAAGGTCTTCACCGTTGAGTCCCATGTCGATAAACAAAGTTTGAATCGAGGATTTCACTTGAGTTATTATTTGTAAGAGATATCCACCATCACCTCCACCGCTAAAGCTACATTTCAGCTCGGTCAAATTCCTCAGGTCCAGGAACTTCGAAACGTGTGGAGACGTCCAGTTATTCAGCATCCAGAACGTGCCTGGACTTCTATAATACTCCAAACTGTCCAACCGCAGCGGCAAATAAGGCATATCCGGGGCTGACCATGAAGAATCGAATGTGACAAGAAACAAGGTAAGAGACTTGAGTCTGGGGCAGTTTGCAAGTATGGATAGTGGGAGGGCACCCAAATTAAAAAGGCGGACGGTCATAACTCGAGATTGGACGAATGGGCGCCAGAATTTAGTGACAAAGGAAATTCCACAACCTTCGAAGGCCGAAAATGTTGGATGTCTTCCCGATCCGTAACCCACATTCTCCAAGGAGATCTCTTCCATTGCATTTAGCTGGCTCATGATCTTCAAAAACGTGTGGTTCTTGTAAATCCACGAATTTTCAAAGAGTTCGAACGTGATTTCCAAATTACGAACATAGTCTGCGATGTGAGGTCGATTTTGAAGGATAATAAAGAAGAGATGGATGCGTTTCTTGTTATACCCTCTATTCGGATGGTCGGATTTGAAGACAATTCTGCGAAACAAATGTTGATGTGCTCGGCTCTGAAAGAGTACGGAAACTCCACAACAAGCAGCTAAGGAGCGCTTATCATGCTGTAGATAATCAATGATTTCGTCGAGGAGCTCTTGCGAGAGATCATGGAGATGGAGGGAAGATGCTTGAGTCATCTCTGGAGCAAAGTAAAAGATAGATGTTATATAAAAATGTCCAACCCAAGATCATTATTAGATACCTGATCTCTGGCCCACGGAGGTGAAATTCCCAAACTGACAAGATGTATGGCAAATTCAAAGTGCTAAAGTCCGAGTTTCAAATTCCGAACAGCACTCAAACAGCGCTCATGTAACCAACACGAGTAAAAGATGAAGTTAATCAGGATATGCGGCGGCGGCGGTTCAAAACAACGCAGTATGACAGTTTGCAAGTATGGCTAATGGCGGGGCACCTAGATTATAAAAGCGGACGGTCGTAATCCGAGATTGGACAAGTGGTTGCCAGAATTTATTGACGAAGGAAACTCCAGAGTCAAAAGTTGGAAAATCTAGACGTCTTCCCCCACACCCTCAAAGGAGATAGCCAATCTTCCATAGCAGTTAGCTGGTTCATGATTGTTAAAAATATCTCATCCTTGTATTATCAAAGAGTATGAACTTGATTTCCAAACTACGAACACACTCTACTATGTGCGGTTGATTTTGAAGCATGATTTTATCTATGCCAAACTCATCGAACCTTGCTTAGCCGTCGACAATTAAATTTGCAAGAACCGGAATGGTCCTCCTCCTGTATATAAGTAAAATGCACATTTAGTACCAAGGACAAAGAAGACAAAGTCGGAGGACTGACCTTAGTTCATGCATCATCCAAATCAATAAATCGTGAGCATATAAGTGGATGAGCAAAAGTCAGAGGAAGTCGTTGGCATATGTAGGCGTCTGCGTCCTTGCCACGTTTGACAGTACGATATCGATCAAAGAAAGTATACCCATGTGTATACAGGAGGAACGTATATGACTTTCCCAGATTTTGCTGTACATTTATAATAGCCTTGTCTAAAGGTTTCCAATATTGCTCTATCGAAGGAACCGGATTGTGGCCGACTGCAGACCCGTTTCTAATGCAGATAGAAACGATTCCTAGCTTGGAATTTGAGTTCGACAGAGTATCAAGTATTTTGACGACGTTCAGAAGATGATCCTCTCTGTAGATAGGATATATTGAAAGGTTGAGCTTCAGGGCAGTCAAATTAGGCATGTCCCCAAGGTTGAAATATCGGGATTGGCTCCCGTTGTCTAGAGGAAATTAGTATGATCACGAAGACAAGTATAAGGTCTTCACCATTATCTCCCATGCTGAGATACAAAATTTGAATGGAGTATTTCACTTGAGTTACGAGTCGTAAGAGATATCCATCATCATCTCCATCGGCAAATGTCCATGCCAGCTCGGTCAGATTCCTCATGTCCAGGAACTCCGAAACGTGCGGAGACGTCCAATTATTCAACCTCCACAACATGCCTGGACTTTTGTAATACTCCAAACTGTCCAACCGGAGTGGGAAACAAGGCAACTCCGTGGGGGCTGAGGATGGAGAATCGAAAGTGACAAGACACAGAGTGAGCGTCTTGAGTTTGGGGCAGTTTCCAAGTATGGTTAGTGGGAGGTCTTTCAGGTTATAGAGGTGGACGCTCGTAACTCGAGATTGGACAAATGGTTGCCAGAATTTATCGACGAAGGAAGTTCCACAGGAGAACGGAGAATCTATAGGTAGTCCATGTACGGAGATCTCTTCCATCGCATTTAGCTGGTTCACGATCTTCAGAAAGATTTCGTCCTCGTAAATACGTGTATTGCAAGGGGCTATGAATCTGAGTTCCAAACTACGAACATAATCTGCGATCTGTGGTCGATTTTGAAGGATAGTAAAGAAGTGGTGGATATGTTCCTTGTGAGCTCCTGGTGTATCGTCGTCGCCTGTAATTTTGAAGCCAATTTGGCGAAACAGATGTTGATGCGCTCGCCTCTGGAAGGAGATGGAAACCGCACAACAAGCAGCTAATGAGCGCTTGTCATGCTGTAGATTATCAATGATCTCGTCAAGGAGCTCTTGGGAGAGATCGAGAAGAAAGGATGATCGAGTCATTATCTGGAGCAATGTGAAAGATT
>JAIUJM010001148.1:0-10239 GCA_026262225.1 Inosperma sp. D86 | reverse complement strand
CCATGGTAATATCAGGAGTAGGATTATTGACACGGTCATCACCAGCGGTTTCCTCCCCTGACGACGAAAGCTCTGGACTCGTGTCCCTCGGCTGAGTACTTTCAACTCGTGGCGGTGGCCTACGATTGTAAGCCTGCCTTTTAGAATGCAACCCCTTGTCCTTCTTCTTCGACCCAAAATGAGGTGGGATAGGTAAAGGAACTGGCTGATGGCTCGGACTTGACGTGATACTGGCCGTCTCATGTAAATTTTGCATCATCCTATTCGTATGCAAATACGCCCAATGGTCAAAAAGGTCGGGTTGGAATGGGGTGGAAGAAGGCGAGAGAGTAGAGTCTGTGATGTTTCCTTGATTGTTTTGTGCAAATATTTGCCATTGACGAGCGATTTGCTCGGTGATGGTGGCGGGATCAAGGCCGTTTGCGATCAGACGGCTATTCTGGTTTTGCCTATTACGTCGGACATGATTGAAAGGAAAGGGATAAGGTGAACCGACAGATCTGTGAGAAGGCCTGTATCCGGGGGTTCCAGTCGGCTTGGGTATCCCATAGTCTGAGTGTATAGGTGAGGGGGAAGGTGCTGCAGTTGCACTATGAGGCGTGGGGGGGACAGGAGCCTCTGGACGAGGGGAAGAAAGATAGGCTTGAATATATGCCGAAGTCGGGTCATCACCATACCCATTTTGGAAGTCGTCGGGATATACTTGTGGTTGCACAGGAACATATCTTCCACTGCGGTCTCTCATGACATGGCTCGCATAGGCATATTCTTGAGGAGACACGAATTTCTGATATTGGCCATGAACCGGTTGAGGCTGAGCAGGTGGACGCTGTTGTTGTTGTTGTTCCGTGTACTGAGGCGAAAGCGGTCGTTGAGATTGAGGAACTGCAGGAGGGGGTTGTGACGGCTTAGAGTCCATCAATGTGCTGTCCAGTCCACGCATGATTTGATCACTTGGGCCGTTCCTGCCCTTCGGACGGAGTGGCACTGGGGCAGGAGCCCGAATTGGAACGTTTGAGCCAGGATGATATGACTCGTGGTTGTCGTCTGGCAGACAAACAGTGGGTGATTTTGGCGTGTAGCCACCCTCTTCTTCTGTGCTGTCGCGGTTCGCATACTGAGACCGATCCTCATCGTGATTATGAATTTTTTCTTCATCATGATGAGGTGGTGCTGGTTGTGGTTGTTGTTTATTGGCTTCGAACCGCTGCGCAGTAACATCGGCTTTGAGGTCAGCGGTACTGGACAAGGGTGAGTGATATTCTGATTCGACCACGGTGTCATTATCTTGCCAGTCTGTCCTCGAATGGGTGCCATTCTCGTCCTCCTCCTGTACGGGAAGAGATCGATCTGGCATGCGAGTCGGGATAGGCTGTGGTGCCGGTGGTGGTGCCGGATTTGGGACGGGTTGGTTCAGTCTCTGTTCGCCACCAGGACGCCGGTGCACTGTGGGAGATTCCCGGGTATTATAATGCGAGATGTAACTATTAGGATGAGGCTCAGGGCCCAACGGAGACGGTGAAGCGCCCTTTTCCGGGGTCAGAGTGGCCTCAAAAGATGGGGCCATGGGTGACACAGGATGTCGATCGCGAGATTTAGGACTCGTTCTCGAAACCTGTTGGTCCCGTCGTGATCTCTGTTGGTTGGGATCATGGATTGGAGGACTCAACCTCTCCACCGGGCCTCGAATTCGGTCCGTATTGGAACCCTTTAAAGCTGGTGATGTTTCGCTGATGGGAGGAGCGAAAGTCAGAGGTTGGCCCGCTTCGTATTGGGCTTGTTGATCGGTAATATCAGCCAGAAGCTGTGGCCAGTTTTCATCCAGATTTTGGTGCCTAGGAGGAAATGTTGTCGCAGGCGGACGAGGGCCCGGGCGTGAGTAATGTTGACTAGCAGTATTGCCGCCGTTCATTGTCTGCTGCTGCTGCTGGCCCAAGTGAGGAGATAGCCGTGGTTCTTGTTCGTATGAAGGAGGGTTATTATGGGGTGGAGTAGGAAGTAACCTTGTGACTTGGCCGATTGGGGACGGACGTCTGGCAGGATTATTTGGTCCGCCCGGGCTCTGTTGAATGTTCTGGGGTTGGGGAGGCTGAGGTGGAAAGGCTGAGAGTGATGGTACCATGGACATCGACTGGGTCTTTGAAGCTCTTGTTCTGTCGCGATCGCGAAGGGTTGGTGAGGGCGATGCCTCACGTTGGGGGTGATTAAGCATCGGACCTGCAAAAAGGAGGAAATCAGCTCACATCGGACAAACCGATAAATATATAATATGAGAAAGGGTCCTCGGAAAAATCAAAATCAGGGTAGGATGTATTTCAAAAACTTGAACGTAAAACGGACTGTCCATGTGATGCAGAGAACAATGCGATTAATGCAGGGGTTTGGCCTCACCTTGGTTCGTTTGCTGTGCTTGGGGGCGACGAGTGCGCTGTGGTGAATGGCTGGCCATTGTAGATAATATTGAGCCTGTTAGCAGGGGGAAAGGACGAGAAGAACGGAGAGCTTAAAGCGAAAACAGAGAAAGGCGCGTTTCCAACGTGTTTAAACTTGAACAACACATTTGAAGGGTTGACAACGAGGTCGGCAACCAGGTTTGGAAGTCCAGGGCTGCCTCGAGGCCGCTAAAGATCGGAAAAACAAAGGCCGTCACTGCCTTTTGACACACCCTTGCCTTGTTCGTTGCGACATTAAAATATTATAGCTAATAGCTATAAAACAGACTCTGAACAACCTGCAAATCCCAATTCAGTTCTGGTACCCATTTTAGACTCACTGAGTTCCCGCATTTGAACAACAACGGCCATGATGCTTGGTTAACGGACCGGAGACAAATATCTAACTGATAATAACGGAATATCGTTGTGGTCAGAATCGAGTTGAAAGCGTTTCAGACCATGTCCGAATTTAATTATATTATTATTATTATGTATTTTCCTCACGTTATTGCACGCGACGTCCAGATCACTTTGTCCTTTTGCTCCACCACTGGCAGTCGCAAGTCACTGCCAGCAAGCGAATATGAGTGCAAGGTACCCTATTACTCCTCTATTTGTCTTGTGGTACCTCTGACAGCCGGTCTTCATGGATAGCAGACTGATCAAGGTATATAACTCACTGCCCCCAGAGGCACAGCAAAGGTTTGTGGAGAAGCATCTGGCTGGCCTCCTAGATGCAGTTCCCAAGGACAAGTCGAAAAAGGGTAAGAGTGCTGCTGAAACTAAAAGGACGTCAGGCTAATCCGTTTGGACTAAAGTCATGGCGGCTGCCACACGGTTGCAGACAAAGTACAAATCAGCCCCAAAACTCGACCTACGTGCTAAAAAGAGGCAAATCGGAGAGATGCTTGAGGAGCTCGCTCGAGATGCCAAGTGCTCTATCGTAAAAGAACGGAGCAACCGAGATGAAATCCTTTTCGAGATCTTCTACGGCCTTGTCGGTTGGCTCAACGTCATCTGGAGTGTCGTCTACGAATATAATGTCCAATTTGCTACCGCACACGCTTGCCTCGTGTTTGTGGCAGATGCACTGTCCCAGCTGTCAGAAACGTCCGCTCTTGGAGGGTACGCCGCTTAGACCCATTTAATAAATGACTTACGTGAATTCCTTCTGTAACAGATGCAAGTGTTCTGTCATGAACCTGCCCGTAAACTTTCAACTCAAAGACAAGAATGGAAAAATCCTCAAACGTTTCTCAATAATAGGACCGCAAAATATCGACCGAATCTTGCTTTGGATATGGCGTGATCTTTTTGTTTCTCTATTTGTGACCGGATCCGAGAAAGACAAAGCGAGAATACCGGATTTCTTAAAGGAAATACAGGAAGCTTTGGGTTTGAGGGCATTGGAGAGGCTTGTGAACGGTGGTCAGCCAAGTCAGTTTATATTATCCCACTCAATATATCAGACTTCTGATATCAAAATTCAATCCAGGCCACTACGACGACGATTGGGAGGATGAAGATAACGATGACTTATTTCACGATGAAGATCTAGAAGATGAAGACACAGAAGAAGACGAAGACGAGCTGGATCATGATGATGACGACGACGAAGGGTCTCACTCCCGTTGCCGCTGCAAACTTCACGCGAGCTACTGGTCAGATCGAATCAACCAAGAAAGAACATCCCTCCGAGATCGTGTCGTCGACCAACTTCTCGCCACATTCAAAGTGACCCCTTCCCTACGGCTATACAAGGCGCTCATGAACACAGCGAACAGTCCGCTGTCAGTTGGTATCGAACTACATGTATCACGAGTATTACAAGAAGTTGCAGGTGACAGCCCGTACAATCTAGTGGCAGCAATTGAAATTGCCATATCCACGAACGGATGCTCCAGAGTCATCTCACTTCTTGACAAGTACAGTTATCTCCTTCGACCTCGTGATTGTCATGTTCTATCCGCCGCCGTCCTCTTTCTTTCTACCCACCTCGAGCATCGACCCCGGTGCCTTTCGATCCTCGAAGCCGAGCTTGAGGACTCCGTTCAAGCCATCTGCGCTAGCGTCCGTTCTTGCTTCTCTTATATCGAAGAAGAGCATAACAAAGCAGAAATGTTAGAGATTCTCAAACTCAAATCGAGCACTCAAGCCCGAAAGTCTCGTATTGGGCAATGGGCGGAGGATGTCGGGAGTTCGAACAGTTCGATGGGTCCCATGGCATTTGCTGCGATGATGATGGGTTTACCTATCCTTCCTGGCGTTGGCGACGCTGAGGATTTGGATATGTTGAATTATTTTGATATCGCTGACAATGACCCGGATATGGAGGAGCTCAGGGAGGAATATAGGCCAAATTTGAAGGAGAGGTTTGATAATTGGATCGAACTTGGAAATAAGTTGCCTGGTGGTGTTGTTGTGTTGGTGAAGTTCTATGTGAAGGTTATTGAGAAGATGCCGTATGTTCGAGGGTACGATATCACCAATGAGCTGATCAACAGGTCAGGTTTTTTTCCCCCATTACTGTCAAGTCGACGTTACAGGGATACTGACTTACCCTTGGATGATCTTACATTGCAGACTTCGTGACAGGCCAAACAAAACTCATGTTGCTGATGCGTTGAGCAGCGTTTCGACGTTTGCCAAAATACAGCGCAAGAAAATTAACCTTGCTCATGAAAAGAAACAAAAAAATGCAGCAGCGGGACGGGCTGCTGCTAACGCTAATAATACTACTAACCAAGCCAAACCTAATGGCAAAACGAACGCGAATGCGACGGGTAGCTCTGGAAATACCGCAAGTTCCGTCGCCTCGCAACCTATGGCTACAATGCCATCATTATCTTCTTTCAAGTTTAATGTACCACCACCCTCCCCTTCCGCGCCTGCTGATGGTATGGACCAGGTGGATTAGTCGTGTTGGAGTGGTTTCCTTTGCACTATACTCTGCTCAAGTCTTGTCACCTTTATCAGCGTTAGTAATCTGCCTTCCAAGTACCGCAATGAATACATTAATGTCGACCCTGCACTATGGTCCCGATTTTCATTCATTTCAATCTGTTTATTAGTGGTGTTCGCATTCGACAAAAATTAGTAGGTAAGATACATGCAACTGTTCTATGAAAGCAACCGCCAGCGGGTGGGAAAAGAATGACGTGAGGCTACAGACGACTCGGACCAAAAACCAAAAAATATATATTATGCTTCGATTGATGTAAATGAAATGGAAACTTTAAGGAAAGTCAGTGTGCAAGCTAGAATGCACCCACGAGCGAGCGAGAAATATAAGCATCAAGCATCTAGAACACCAATTCTGATAAGCATAAATGAAAGGCGTGAAAGAACATGAGATCCTTACCTTATCCGTTTCTTCAAGCTGTTTGAAAGCAGGAGCATAGATTTCCCTAACATCAGGATGTAGGGTATACAGATCAACGGGTATCCCAAACAATAGTTCGTCGACGGGATGTGGTGGTGGTGGTTCCTTCCCTTTCGGCTTCAGAGCTTTGTATTCAATGAGTGACATCATCTGAGTGAGGCCAAAGTCATCTTTCGGCAACACTACGCGGCGTGGTGTCCTTGATCTCTCTTCATTAACAGGTGCAAGGTTGCCATGAACGGGAGGCGTGCTACGACCAGAATAGTCGGACATCACAGATGCAATGGATGGATGACGGCGACTGTGGGACAAAGGACCGGATTTCAAGCCAACCGTGGGTGTAACAGTGCCTGGACGAGAAGTCTTCCCATCAGAAGTTGGAGAATCTTGTTCCATCCCGTTGTTTCGAGAGCCAAGTCCCGCTGACCCAGGTGTGACAGAGCGAGAAGGGGTCTCAGTCACTACTGAGTACTCTGATGGAGATACAGACCGAGTGGAGGCTGCCAGAGAACGAACATCCGAGCCATCCCTTTCTCTCTGTTTGCCCTTCCGTATCTTGCTGATAAACCGATCAATCCTTTCGCCAATTCCATCCCTGTTACGGATGAAAACACCTTCAAGTAAGTCGTTGTCATTGCCCATATCGCGCCATTCTTCTTCGACGATATCGCTGATATCATACGTCTCCCCATCAGCTTCCACATACGAATAACGGACTTTTTCATGAGGATCGTAGCGAGCACTGCGTAACATAGCATTTCCAGGGAGCAGAACATCCATGCCACGAACAGAGTTGGTTTGAGCGGAGATGATGGCGCGCTGTGTTGCACGGGTGGCGGCACGTTGTGCTGCGATAATTTCTTGACGTGAAGGAGTCTTGACTTTGCTTTCGTCAGAGACGTTGTGTGTATCAGAGCCATAACTAGAACTGGATTCTCGGTGTATTTTGGAAAGTGCGATTTCATCCAGAGGAACAGAAGAGCGTCGTCGAGAGTTTGAGTTTCGGTAGACTGTAGCCCGACGAATGACGAAGACTGGGTCGTCGGACCTGATGTCTTCAATGGACCCAATGATTAAAGAAGGATCTAGGGAACGACGCTTGTTTGCTCCAGTTGGATTCATATTGCGGTATTGCGGAGGGCGAGAGTAAGCGTCAACAATCTTACTCGACTGTGCCAATTCTTTTTCTAGTGGAAAGTCAAGGATTAGCCACAAAAAATAGTGGTAATATCTAAAAGGGTGCAAACTAACCCTGTCCGTCAATGCTGACTGTTAGACCATATCTCACCCTGACGCCGCTCCTTCTCTTTGTGGTCTTGTCTTCGACCTCGTCACCTCCATCCACAACACCATCCTGAATACCGAATCTCTCCAAGCCAATTTCCGCAACTTCTGCAACGGTCACATTCTTCGGCAACATGAAGATTTTGCGTCTGAGAGTAGGAGAAACGACGACAGGTGAGGTCACATCTGGAAGGGAAGACTTGTAAACAATAGCTTCCGTAGTTGGATGGAATTGCATATCATCTGGAAGATCCTCGGCGTAAATTACAACTTGCAGAGGGAAACGGATAGAAGGAGAACTGAAACGATCTGTCCCAGTTGGAGCTGCCAGGTGTTGACCTTTCATGGTAGAGGTTACATCACTCTCTGAAGAGAAGGAGGTGTTGGCTTTCAAGGTATCGTCGTCGTCATGTCCATTGGAATCATCGTCTTCATCGATTCTTCGGTTCAAGTAGAACTTTACGGAGGAATCATCGGTAAAGTCATTCATCGAGAGCTTTGTGATAGCAGGATGCATGGAGAGATTACTCGTGATCGAACTGATACTCCCGACACTATTCCTATTGAGCCTTGGCATCTCTATTGTTTCGTTGACTAAAGTTTCGAATACGACAAGAGGCTTTTCTTGAGGTTCGAGAACGGCAAAAGCACCTCCTTCCACCTGCTTGACTGTTAGGTAGTAAAGGTTGTCATCTTCGGCGGCAGGAAGACGGAAACGCTGAAGAGACTGGCGAACGAGTTCGGAGGATGTCGTTGAAGCGTTGAGCAAGACGGTCTTAAATGTCGCCTCTGTCTGCAAATTCTTGCCAGCAAAAACACGGATAACGTTGAGATTTGCCTGAACATCGTTTGATGATGGACTGGTGATGATCAGCGACCCCGGGCGGGCCCGGGGCTGAGGCGGGCCAAGTGCAGAGTTGGAAGGTGAATTGAACATAACAGCTGAAGCAGACTGGAGGCCATAGGATGGCTGAGCCTCTGGAGGCGATGCTGGGGAGCGGTTGAGATATTGCTGATACAGCGCTTGTTGTTGTTGGTCCCTTTGACGAAGCGAATGAGCATGAGCAGAAACGGTAGAACGGTCCGGGGTGGTAGGAGCTTCATGTTCAGCAGCATTTTTGATACCCAAAGCTTGCTGCTGCTGCTGAGCCGCCACTGTGGTGGGCGAGACGGTTCCATCGGAATTCCCATTCCTTGGTCGAGCAGGCTCCTCTCGAGCCAGAGAATCTGAGCTCTCTATTGACCCAAGCGACGCCGTCTGTTTGTCCTTCTTCTCTTTCTTCCGCGTAAACAAACTACCGAACACCCCTTTTTTCTTCTTCTGACTTCCCTCGTCGTCTGTCGATTCACCTCCGCTGCTGCTTGTCGAGCGTTCTTTGCGCAATTTCGCAGGTTGGGCCCTATTGTACATTGCGGAGCTGACAGGAGGGGGCATTTTATCTTTGCCCTTCGGCTTCTTCTTCGCCGATTCATCAATAGATTCTTCGTCATGAGACCTCTTTCGTTCCTCCTCGACAATGATAGAGGGCAAGGAAGGCTGGCTACTTAGCCGTTCGTCATTGTCCCTCGCAATGTTAGGCGTGGCCGTCATCTTCCTCGTTTCTGTGACTTCGGCTGGGTCGATGGGTTTCGTTGCTTGCGTTTGCACGTCCTGGATAGGTTGGTCCCGCGAGAATAAAGACTCCAGCTGCCCTCTTTGCTGCGCTTGTTTTTCTGCCTCCGCTTGTTGCTGTTGTTGAGCCGCTTGAGCCGCTTGTTGTCGTTCAGCCTCCAGTTGCTTTTGTTGAAGAATTTTTTGCTGCTGCTGCTGTTGCTCGAGGATTTCTTGTTGATGCTGTTGCTGAAGTTGTTGCTGTTGTTGTGCACGAAGCATCTGTTGCTGCTGTTGTTCGCGAAGAGAACCTGGTTGCAACGCATCAGGGATAGGGACCCGTCCATCCTCGACGACGTCTTCGTCCCAACCCATCCCGTCGTCGATCTCCATGCCCACGAAGTCATCTTCATCCATGCTGTCCATATACATCGGGTCTCCAACAAGGTCCGTATCCTCGTCCAAGAATCCTTCAGTATCCCATTCATCATCTTCATCCTCAACTTCTCCATCACGAAGTGATGGGATGTAACGATGGTGTTTACGAATGGAATTGAAGTGAACACTCCTCCTGTTGTTATTTCGGTAGTTCGTACCAGGCAGTGATGAATTCGACTGATTAGGCGCGTTACGCGCAGACAAATTCATACGGAGTCGTTCTTGAGCAATCATCAAGCTTTCCTGTTGTTCTTGGGGTGTGGCCAATGCAAGCTACGTGGAACAGTCAGCACGCGGCGCAGAAAGGAATGCGAAGGCACTGAACATCAATATTCCGATGCTTGTTCAACCGTGCAAGCCGCTCAAAGGGCGTCTCGATGTTTTCTGCCGGAATATAACCGACTTCCTGAGTCTTTAGAACTCGAACAAGCCACCAGTAGCTATTACTGTCGTCCATGAGGAACAAACTGTCCCCTTTCACTACATTCGCCTGTCCTTCAACTGTGGCAGCAAAACTGTGCAGTGCATAAACCATGTCGAAGTCGATAGACTCGTTAGGTATTGATAGCGTCGAAGACATGTCGTCTTCTTCGTAGAGTTCCTCTCCGTCATCTTGTTCCGAGTCGTCCTCGAGAATAGAATGTTCCTCTTCCTCACCACCATAATGCATTCCGGCCGCATCTGCGTGAGCGAGGATATGCTGTCCCTCATCTGGATGCAGCTGGTCTCGTAAATCGAAAGTATCCTGGCGGTGTGGCCTCCCCGCTTGCATGATGTATACGACAAGTCACTGGAACGGAGGCAGATGTAAACAAGTGATTGGAGGTTTTCCCAATTTCCTTAGGCCTTAGGACCCAAACTGGCACAACACTGTGCGACTGGCCTCAAGCAGCAGCCACACAAGCTCAGAAAACAGCCAGACAAAAGAAATTGAGCTGAGGTAAGGTAGATGTCGTCCACAAACAACAAGGTCATGTGATCCTTTTGTGACACTTTCCAAAAAGGATATTTCGCCATCATTGAGCCAAAAGCTCGCATAAAACACATTTCCCAATAGATTATGAAAGATCAGGTCAATAGGATGTGTTATGAATAACACAAATCACCCA
>JAIUJM010001146.1:0-10243 GCA_026262225.1 Inosperma sp. D86 | reverse complement strand
CAGAATTTTTTCCAGATTTTTTAGATTTTTTAAAGATTTTTTCAAATGGTTCTCAGTTCGAACTGGTTCTGAACTGTCAGTTCAGTTCAGTTCTGGTTCAGCCAGTCTAGCTATCAGTTCAGTTCTCGGTTCAGCCAAGAGAGGAGGTGAACTGAACTGAACTGAACTTTGGCAACACTAGATTTACGATGCCACAGTTCGTATCAAGAAACTCAAGAATGCTGAGAAGATAGGTGCTGAAACCCAACCACGCGAGTCTTACACACGAGAGAAGTTTCTGAACCTCCTGATGCGTTGGATTGTTGCAGATGATCAGGTAAGTTAACACACATTATACATGGTCCCTGCCTCATCATTCCATCAATCTGATTCTCACTGTATCACAGTCTATCAACATTCTTGAGTCTCCCGAATTTCGCGAGCTTTTGCTTTTCCTTGGAGATGGAAGGCTTGCCGACAAAGATCTTCCACATCGGACTAAAATGACACAAATGATCCTCGATGAGCACAAGAAACTTTACTACGAGACTGAGGTGGACATGAAGAATGCGTTAGGACGAATCTCATTCACCACTGACCTCTGGAGTGACCCAAATCTGTACTCGTACATGGCTATCACTGCACATTACATTGTCCGAGGGCTTGCACGAAACCTTGACTATCGAAGTGGTCTTATCGCTTTTCACCAGATACCTGGAAGTCATTCTGGTGCTAATCTAGCTCACCATTTCTTCGACATAATCAAAGGCTATGAAGTTTTGAATCGCGTAAGTTCACCACTTTTTTTCTAATTTAGAAATTGACAATTGTTAATATAGGTCGGCATGATTACGATGGATAACGCATCAAATAACAATACGTTAATGGAAGAGCTGGAGAAGATCTTTAGCAATCATGGAATTCCATTTGACAAAGATGGTAATCGCATTCGGTTAGTCTCTAGTATTACTATCGGATGCAATTCTTGTGAATGAAACGGTTCCAGATGCTTTCCGCATGTTATCAACATCGCTTGTCAAGCGATCATCTCAGAGTTCAAGAAATCCGAACATGTTATTGGTGCCAACTTTAATGCCCCTCCAGAGGTTACTAACAAGCCTGAATGGCAACAATACCGTGAGTGTCTGCATGAGGATCTTGTCAGCCGTTGTCGAAGCTTGGTGGCTTCATGTCGAGTATCTGGCCAGCGGCGTCGTGCACTACTGCAAGTTATCGTAGATGGAAACCTGAAGGGTTATTGGAAAGGAAAGTTACCTGATGGAAAGGACAGACTTCCTGTTTTGCAGCTTCTTCGTGACTGTGAAACTCGTTGGTCATCCACCTTCAATATGATCGATCGAGTTCTGCTTTTGTATCCGGTGAGTGTCACTGCTTATCCGATCAGAACATTGCTTGAAACTGACCATGGATTTTCAAAATCCAGGCTATCCGCATGTTTCTTCTTGAGCTCGACCAAGATGATATCAGATTACTTCTCTTCAGCAACCAGGAAACGAGTGTTCTTTATGATATTCATCAAATTCTGGAGATTGCCCACCTCGCTCAAGAACTTTTATCAGCCGAACGCACACCAACACTTTCGATGGCCATACCAGTATACGAGAAACTCATCGACGATTGGAAAACCTTGATGGAAACAATTCCGGAGCTCCAACATTTCATTCACGTCGGAATCTCGAAGTTGGAGGAGTATCTCAATGAAACCCGAAAAACTAGGATGTATGCACATGCAATGGGTACGTTACTATATTGTTTTATTTCAATTCTAGAAATATATCTGATAAACTGGTAGTCTTAAATCCGACCATGAAATTTACATGGTTTCAAAAAAACCGATCAGAGGAAGTTGAGGAGGTGAAGGAATGGATCCAGGAGTCGGTATGAAAATTTAGATCCTCGTTTATACTACTCTAACATCTTTGGCCCATAGATGCTCAAATACCAGAAACTTCGACGTGAACACTCTACAGCGGCAAGCGCAACTGCTGTTCAACCCCTCAATAAGTCAACCTCAGCAACATCCATTGCTTCAGCCAATCTATCATCAGGTTACGAGCGACTGCTGCGATCAAACCCTGGTGTTCGACGGTCATTATCATCATCAGCCATTCATTCAACTGGTTTCCGCTCAACACCTGGGAGCCTCGAGCCATGTTCTACAAGTCCAGCAGTACCACGAGAAGAGACGGCAGAAGAGAGACAGGCGCGAGAAAGGAAAGAAGCGGCAGATGACCAACGTGCTGTTTTGCAAGAGTTGCAAAGATATGAGAGTGCTCCTCTTTCCTCAGTGACACATGCAGGTATTGTCAATCTGGTCAGCTTCTGGCAGGTGAGTGGTGGAATTGTCTGCTACATTTGTGTCAATCTGAAAGTCACACTAGATCAACGAGTTTGAGTACCCATTGCTTTTTCAGGTTGCTATGGATGTTCTTCCCGCGCAGGCATCTGCTGTTCCATGTGAGCGCATTTTTTCGTCTAGCAAAGAAACTTGCACCTTGCGACGGAACAAGCTTCAGGGGCCCATGCTCGAAGCACTACAGATGCTTAAATTCAATGTTAAACGTGACCGGCTCGATTTCGTCGATGACCTCCTTGCAAAACCCGAAGACTATTCAATTGCAGGGCCACTGACTGAAGTAGCATTTAATGAGCTTGTGAAGGCCGGTTCTTATGATTTACTCCAAGACCTCATCCAGAACTCTACAGACTTGGATAGTACAGTTTCTACAGGTTTAGAATTGTCATAATCTACCTTATCTACGTCTACTTCCTTAATCTACTTTCTTATCACTGAGGCTGGGGCAGCTGGGAAAGTTTTCAATTGATTTTGATGGGACTTCGCGAGGTCTCGGTGACTTCGCTTCGGCTAACTTCGGACACGTCGAAGTTACTCGAAGTTTCACTTCGATTCGCTTCAGTTCACTTCGCGGCAACACTAGTTGAGCGCCCCAATGGTGGCAACGACCATGTGCATTGGTCATCTTTCTATGACTTGCCTTTTCGTTTTCCCCAGCTTGATGCTGAATGGTATCATCACCCTCAAGCTTCCTTTTTTTTGGTATTCGTTGTTGTTATAAGACAAGTATATAACTTTATTGGCTTATGATATCGTCAAGTCAGTAATTTACTGGAGTAAATAAACAAATCATGGAAGGAATAATATTGAATAAAAAAATCTACGAATACAGATGCGGGATATATTTTATCCCATCGACAACCACAAGTGCACTCGACGGTTGGTGTCGTAACAACGTAAATGCTTGTACGATTAAAGAAAACCGCGTTGGGACATAAATAAAAAGCAGAATGGTAAAGACGAAATCCAAAATGAAAACGGCCGTTCGTTCGATGGGTTGACAGGAATTGTCGATGGTAGCATTGTGCAGTCGAGGAGTCAGGAAAAAGTCGATTGGTGCAATGATGAGTGGGATGATGGTGATTGCAAGTGATGTACCTCGCCAGAGGGCCTGTTCGGAATGGGAGGGGAATACAAAATTCCAACCGATGCAATGGAGTCCTCTGAAGATCACACCGAAGAACGCAAAAACGACCATACGGGACCAACTATCGCTCTTGGTGGCGGGAGCATAGAAGGACGGAACGTGCAAAGTATGAGGACGGACGGTGCTGGTTGTGATGATGCCGAGGACATCGGTGAGCATGAAGGAAACGAGGAAGAAAAAAGTGAGGAATGGAGTGAGAAGAATGACGAAGAGGAGGAGAATGATAAAAACACAGGGCAGGAAGATGAACCACCCAAACAGGGAGCCGAGAGATCTACCACAGAGTATCTCATCCACCCAAATGCCAATAAACCTGACTGCAAAGCTCGACGAGTAGCAAAATCTTTGCAGGGATGCGACAATTCGGATAGTTAGCAGACCACGTTGGTGGAATGCTTGTAGAGGGACTGGTCCTATTTCGATGATTCGGAGAATGGAGATGATGCCCAAAGGGAAGAGCACAAAGACGGGGAACGTGATGGTGTATAAGAGAAAGACAGGGATACCGATGAACAAGACGGCGAGGACCTCGATGGGATCAAAGTAGGAAGGACTCGAAAAGAATTTAAAGACGACGGTTGCAAATCTTCCGAAGAGGGTTGGGAGGACATGGTGATAGGAAAGACGAAAGGTGTAAGCCTGCAAAAACGTTTAGATATGTAACAAACGATCAACTACACTTACTCGTCCACGTCCCTGTTTGACCATTGGTCGTTCCATATTCATATATATCTTGACTGGCTCCTGTACTCCAAGGGGCTTATGCCACCAGATTGCAAACGTCACCACGTTCAAACTGGCCAGTGCGAGCGTAATGAGCTCCAGTTCGGTGAGCGCCAATCCTTGGTGACAACATGCAATACACTGCACAATAAACCAGGTCGTCTGCAGTATTGCAATCAACTTTAGTAAAGTGTCGCCTTTCGACCGGTCTGCGATGTCAGCAGCAGTGATGGATGGGAACTTGAATTTAGGGTCCTCCAATAATCGTTTCAAATTATCAAACGTCAAGACTTGGCTCCTTCCTTCTTTGTTGTCTTTGTCCTCAGGATCGACAAGAGTAAACCCTCCCATTTCAAGCATATAACCATGAACAAGCGTCCATCTCCTCCGCTCTGGCAGTTCTGTTTTTACGGTTTGAGATCTCCAATACAGGGCGTTAATGTGTTAATAGCAAATGAACCCACCTGGACGACTTCGATTGTACTCATCCCGTATCTCCCGTGCAGCAAAATATTGCCTGACCGCCCAGGCCAACACCAACTCTGGTGCAACCACCATCCAAAGCATCAACTTCAACCGGTTAAAACGACCTTTCCACTTGCTTCGTAGTGGTACATTAGGATGGGCAGCCGTCCATGCACAGAGAATCGTGGTCAATAAGCAGCTCCATACAATCCCGAACAAGGTTCGGTTATTTATGCAGGATTCTGTATTCAGGGGTACCGCTCTGCTGATTAGCAACGGCACTGGAACGGCGCTGGTATTGAATTTGTAGGCTGAAAGGGCAGAGAGGAAATAGAAAATGGGTGTCATGGAGGAGATGGGGAAGGTCTACGGAGAGATAGGATAGGTGTGATATTGACCTAGTGCCGACATGGTAGTAATAGTATTACTATATGGCGTTACAGGATCAAAACCACGAGACACGGTCAGTCACAGTCATGTGGACGGGTGACATTCAAGAATCAGAGCAGTCTTTTTTGTCGACGGTCGTTGAATAGCTGCCATTTTTCTACCATCTCTGTAATTTCCACAGCCATAGAATTATCAGGTAAGTGATTACCGCAGTTTCTTTTTATTTTGCACAACTAATCTACACCTGCAGTCACCCTTTCCGCTTTAATGTAGGGTATCTCAACCGCCGTCACGTATATGTCTCGACCAATGGTTCAAATACACCCAATCAGTAGTGTCATCGAGCTTGATTTTTGCATTTTGCCCTTAGTGCTGCTGACGACGTGTTGGACGGTACGTAGAATAAGTATTTTCCTCGATATCTTGCCTCTCATTTACCACACCCCACCAGCCAATTTGTTACACGTAACACAGCTGAATGCTCGACAGTGTCCATGGCCACACATGTCCATCGTCGTATTCCAAATCTAAGTCATGGAAGCCTCGACTCCATTTCTGTTGTTATGGTCGCCTTCAGTTACCTATATGTACCTTGAAATGAAAACGAATGCATTAGTCCAACTTCACAATGAGCGCTCGAAGATGCGGCTGCTCGGACTGCCTTTTATCTGAACTTCCTACTGCTACTGGAGGACGACCATCGCAGTCGCTTTTCCAAACCCTTGTTGAGATAATCCGATCTCGTACCGACAGGGCACTACTTATTTGTTTCCGACATGGGTACCACTTTCATGAACACCAGTATGGGTTTTTGCGCTCGCTAGTATTCAAAGGGAATACACGGTTCGGTCAGGTTCAGGGGCTTCTGTGAAGAGTAAGTATGATATTTGGAGGTTGATGGCGTGTTACGGAATATCGAAAGCCGGACCTGGAATAATTGGAACGTCAATCTTGTCATTTTTGTGAAGGTACTTTATGAGTCGACGCATTCAAATCAACGCATTGATCTTCATTTAGACCGTCGATGATCGGGGGTCTTGTCTACATGTCGTCGACCAAGCTCTTGGTTTCTACCACTTTCGTAGTCTCTACTGCCACAGACTGTCACAGATCGGTTTTGCTGCTTTGACGCAATGATGAGCTTGCATTCAAACTGCTGCGGCGAAGTTATGAAAGATCATGGCAGATTCTTGCTGTAAATTACTCGGTATGGAAACTTCCTAGAGACGACGCTGAGGAGACCAATAGGAACTAAAATCTAGAGACAGTCCGAAATATAACGACCCAAACTATATCTCTCTTCCAAAGGCTCTTCACCTCCGCTTGCAAGACTGCTATTGGGTCAGCAACAGTTGTATGGGTCGCTCCCGAACATGAATATTTGCCTCTCATCAATCGTCAGCTCTTTCTCACATGATTACACCAGCTTTTCAGAAGAGGGAAGGGAAGAATCGAGCACCGTCCATATTACGGACTTCAAACTTTTCCTTCTATCGATTTCACAGAATATTGCTGATTCTATTGAACCACTCTTTTTTCTCACAAATAGTCACTATCATGTGACATTTGTCGAACATGAATGTCCTCCGCCAGGTTCGCTGGACTAACACTATTGCTACACTGTATTATGTGTCTTGTCATGGGAGGAAACCTGTTACAGGCTCTTTCATCGTCATTTCCGTCCTTCCCAATTTCACATATCTTTCAATGTGGAAGAGATACCCATTTGGTGTCCAATAGGATTCCCTGTCAGAATTTAGTCAGTGTCACTTCCACTTCAATCGTGACACTGAAATCCGTCCTACCAGGTGATACGGAGCCACATGCATCTGGATTCAGGATTTCAATTTCTTTATATTGGAAACCCGATGAGTTAGTTTGCGGTCAATTCTGTGCGGCTGACCGAACCACTGTTAGGTTTAGAAATTACCCATTATGATTTGTATTGTGTTCACATGTTCAATCAGGTTCACTTCTACTTCAACAACATTGAATTCCTCTTAGCAGGTGATATGGAACCATATGCATTGGGTTGCCCACGCAGCATCAGGGGCTTTACATATAAAACTCCATGAATTGGTTTGCGGTCAATTCTGCGCGGCTAACCGAATCACTGATAGGTTTACCCATTATAATTTGTATTTGTGTCTACAGGTTCAATCAGATTGTACGGATTCAACGCTAATATTTCTCACAAATACCAGGTGTCCTCTGCTTGGTCCTCCATCTGCGAAGTTCCAGACCACCTCGTTTCTGCCACTGCTGCGCCTGTGGTGACTGGTCATCTCTACATTCGTACAGTAACATTGACAAACTCCTCATAGTCGAACCGTTCTCCTTACCGCAAAACAGTGTTATCTCCCGCTGCTATAGGACGTCAGGTTCATCGTTTTCCCATCAATACGATCATTCTCGTTCTGCGTTCTCATTGCCCCTTTCCCTCCCGTCGTTGCTCCCCTCATATTCTAATACGATGTTGTTCATCACATGGTTTCTAATCCTGGTGAACTACTTCTTGCCAACATTGGGAACTTACATCGACACCGATCAAGACTATACCAATATCACCAAACGAGCTGTCCCGATCTTGTATGAAAAATGTTATGGCGACGTCATCACATATCACGTCCAGCTACTCGCCTTGCACAGGCACAAGGGGCAGACAACACTAGCTACGCAATGTGGAGATCCCAAAGGATCATTACACTATAACCTTCATATTGACAAATGCAAACCTGGAAAGTCCCCTCCTTGCAACAATTGCATGTTCCCATTTACGAACTATGAACAAAACAAGGCGTTGAGAGACAAATATCTCGACTCGTTGAATAACTGGCATGCTTTCCAATACAAGGCGGCTGGTTATCCATGTATTTGTTTGTGGGACAGCGTGAAACATAACAAATACTCGAATTGCGTCGAAAAGGACGTCAAAGACGCTCTTCTAACGTATGTGTCCAATATGGAGGGCATGCTTGGAGTCATATGGGAAGAGCTTGTAGATCTTGAGTGGAGGCCGTTGGTCATAGCGTTGGTGGTAGCCGCATGCTTAATTCTCTTCTGGGCTTTTATAGACGCTCTGATCGCCGCCGGAGTCGTGATCACAGAGGCTATGGTAGCTGAGGCAGCAGCAACTTTCGCAGCAGCAGTGGCGACTAAATTTGGAATTCATCCGTAAGAACTCTCAATGGCCAATGCACTATACTTTCAACCTTTTTGAATTGTACACGTACTACCTGCCTCCCTCTCTTTTCGATTCGTCAATTTGCTTTTTTTTCTGAGACCAATTTACAAATTCAACGGCTATGTAGAAATACTGAATCCTACTACTTATCACCACTTTATCATTTGTCTATAAAACCGAAAATCATATACGATCGACCTTCTCTGATCTACTTTATTACATAGCAAAAGAATAAAATGTTCTCATGGAGAAAACCATCGGTGTGGATACTAGAAAAGGGAATTCAAACCAAGTTGGTTTATTAAAGTATAATTTGAATGTTGTAGACGACTAATATCGTGGCTCCAACACTGGTCGTTGACTTACAAGAAGGCGCCCAAGAGGATATTCGAAGTGGCCCACCATTAAGTTGGACAACCCACACAGAAGACGGCGGGAAGCGCGACGACCAGGATGGTGAACAAAATGGGATTTATTTTAATTTACGACAGTAGTTCCTGTTCTCTCACAATTCCCCAGCCTTCACACCAACGACCTCTCCAAATGATAAACCGCAACCTTGTCATTTTGAACCACATAGTGCGTTATACTGGCAAAGGATGAAGCGAGAGCACGTGAAGACAATTACAAGTGTTCAAAAAACTGTTCGGGGTGGCTGGTGTCGTAGTTGTCATCGTTTAAGGTAGAGTTTGGTGTCGAGCTTGTTGTAGGCATACACTAAATCGGCGTTGTGATCACGATACCAATGAAATCCAGGTCTGTGTCGCTGTCTGTAGTTGGGATTGAGCCGGTGATGGTGATGAAGGATGCAAACCAGAACCGAAAGAGGAACGCAAATAGGGTGGTGATGGTGAAAGACAGACGGCCAATGAAAGATTGAAAACCGAACGTGGGTAATGCTCGGCACTCTGATATTTTCCCCAGAAGGTATCTTCATATAATTTCCTTTCCTTTCCGTATCAGACAAAGACAAAGCCCCAGCAACCACATTCGACCTTTTCTGTGACTGCAGCATGGTGATGATGACGATCACGATGAGAAGCAAAATGCAACTGCTTCGAAGGTGTCAAGGGCGCTACAAATCGAAGAACGTGAAGAAAAGAGACCTGTTGAAGCGCGTAAGTTTCGGAATGAAAATAAATAAATGATCGAACTGACAAAATGTAAATTTTCACTTCGCAAAGAGGTCTCCCATCCCGCTCGCTTTCTGTTTGGGTTGGCCACCCATTACGACCGTCTCTCTTCCCCAAACAACAAGGTCCAAAAGGGTATACAGAGCGGTTCAATGTTCTCATAATTAATAACAAGAAACCAAAAGTGGATAATCGTAACTGGAGGGTAGATCTGGATGCTTCGGGCGTACTGATTTATAAACGTATTTTAGCTTTTGCTCATCCTCGGTTAAAAGGAATAAAAACGGCTTACATGTTGAGTCCTCAGTCTTCTACCTCCAACCTAGTCCTCACCTCCCTCACCTATCAACGCCACCCCACTACTCAACAACATCTCGATATGTTTCGTAACCTCCCCCAGCGAGGCCAAGCACATTGCAGAATCCTGAGGTGGATGCGACGAAGGAACCTTCAGTAGCCATGCGTGTGATTGTCCCTCAATGGTGATGAGTCCGGCTGGAAGAAGGGACCAGACCCACCAAATAAGCGCCGACTTCGATATATGGCATCGTCTCAACGGTTTCGTTGACTGATGCAAAGAATGGACCTCCTCCGAAAACTATCTCCCTTTCCGAAGAAAAAAATCACGGCTGTCGATTGAATGTTTGCAGGATGTGGATGGAAGCAATGCAGATACCCACCCCCCCAGCGAGGTTGAGAATATTCCAGCATCGTGAGATGGCAAAGACAATTCCTTTGGTAATAATGACCATAGGTATGGGGGATTACTCTTCGATAGGCGGTTCACGTTCTCATGTTAATAACAGAAATTTTTTGAAACTCGATAATCGTAACTGAGGATGGAT
>JAIUJM010001145.1:0-10244 GCA_026262225.1 Inosperma sp. D86 | reverse complement strand
GTATGATGGTCACATCTGAGGAGTCATTTCGAAATGATAAGTGTGGGACTACCAAGACGTGCATCCTTGGAGGAAAAGAAATGAAGATTCGGATGAGGGTGGAGGAATATAGACCTCCCTTGTTGTGTAGGTATCTTCCCCAAGTGATGGTCACGATGGGCCAAGGAGAGATGACTGTTTTTGAGGGCAAACGAAGAGAGGCTGAGAACGGCAGTGGGACGTTGGTGTATGTGCAGACTTCACGGATGAAAACTCCGTGCTAATGTCGCGTTCAAGTTGAGACGTACGTGCTTTGATTTGTCGTGAGGATATCATGGATTGATAGATCCTTTCAGTGTGACTTTACATTGCGTCCTATTCGATATCCGGTTTTCTGTTCAGGAGCCTCGGCCATAATATTCAAAACTCGTTATATCGTCTCTGATTTCTTTGACCACGGTCAACAGTCCTCCTCTTGACATTTGGAAGGGTCTCATAGGATCCGGGATACATCTGCAGGAGATCGATCATGATATGGCTTCCCTCTCACTTCTCACATACCTTTCTTCCTATTCCGGGCTTAAGAGGCTGAGTTTAATCCCCAGGTTCAAAGACGGCATTTCGTCTGACATCACCGCGATTCAATTCTTTGAGGATGCTTTACCACATCACACCGAGACGCTCGAGGAGCTGAAACTGATGTCGTACTTTGAAGGCAAATGGTGTTTTACGCCAGATAATTTGTCTGTGGTTATGAACTGCAAACGCTTGAGGCAACTCTTTATGGGTGTCATCCAGAATGACGAGTCCGACGATGACTTTGAGGAATTCCCAAAGGAACCCAACTTTCTCGAGGAAAACATTGTTGTGAGTATCACCGGAAAAACCGATTCGCTTTTATGTGAATTTTTTTTTTGCGTACAGAAAACATTGATTGACGGAGTCGTTACACATTTGCCACGATTAACAACGTTTTGTATGATGGTCACATCTGAGGAGTCATTTCGAAATGATAAGTGTGGGACTACCAAGACGTGCATCCTTGGAGGAAAAGAAATGAAGATTCGGATGAGGGTGGAGGAATATAGACCTCCCTTGTTGTGCAGGTATCTTCCCCAAGTGATGGTCACGATGGGTCGAGGAGAGATGACTGTTTTTGAGGGCAAACGAAGAGAGGCTGAGAACGGCAGTGGGACTTTGGTGTATGTGCAGACTTCACAGATGAAAACTCCGTAAATGGAGACGTACGTGCTTTGTTTTGTCTATGAAAAGGATATCATGGATTGATGGATCCTTTCAGCGTGACTTTGCATTTCGGAATCCTATTCGATATCTCGTTCAGGGAGCCTCAGCAAATATACCACGGCAATAATTATCCCAAACTCATTATATCGTCTCTTGTTTGGTTGCCAGTTTTGTATGAGGCTGCGTTTCTCGCCAAGCACTTGGGTTCATTGAATCCATTGCCAGTACTAATAATAATCTCACACGGCGGGTTTGACCGACCACAAACGACCCGCGTTTAACTCAAAGTCGACTGTGCCAAACGTTGTCATTAGCGGTTCAATTCAATTCCAAAAGTGATTCCTCGGAACTAAAGCTCCGGAATACAAAACCAAAAAAAAAACATCATCGGAACCGAGCACCTACTTTTTGTGGTGGATGAGATTAGATAGATATCTATACCCTTATTCGAAATCCTGGGAGCCCGAGGTGGAGGGGCCCAAAAGACAATTGAAACAGATTCAGAGCCCCACTATCTGTGAAAACTGAACAAGTCAACTTGGCGGTGGCGTCAGAGATTTATCTAGAGTTCAAAATTGATATTGATCATTTTTTTGAGCGCTAACTTTGAAGTAACAAGACAGACGAGGGTGCAACCACCTTTTCAAGTCTTATTAAATTTTCATTCGGATGTGTGTGTACTCAGATCCATTTGCTATCTTTATATTGAATTCTAAAAAAGGTAAATTTGAATACTGTGGCACCCAAGGGAATCTTGTGTACCATGGAAACCTTAACGTTTTGAAACGACGTGTTTTCAGGTCACCTCAATACGTGTGTTCAATTTGTTTGGGAGTTCGAATCATAAAAGTACATACAAACAACAACTGCGAGAGCAAAAAAAAAGGAGAGAGAGAGAGAGAAAGGAATACTTTGCAAGTAGTAGGTATATTGAGTGGAATGAGTTCTATTTACAAGTCCCCACAAAAAAACAACAACAACAACAACACAGAACTCAAGTTGGGATATACATGCAAACGAAAAAGAAAACAACAACACAAAAAAAAAAACCAAGAACGAAGATCGAACAACAAGAAACAAAGAAAAAAAGAACAAGACGACTCATCTCTCCTTTTCATGATGATCAACATCCATACCTTCTCTTTCCTTCTCCTCAATCGACTGATCTGGAACGAGTGAGTCCATCACAGGTACTCGAGTGGCAGAAGTATTTGAACCATGCCAACCTGGTGACGACCTTCTCCTCCGTCCAAGCTCAGGTCGTCTCGGTGTACTTGCTGTCGCTGTCGCTGTCGGCGTCGGCGTTGGGGTTGGCGTCGTCACTGATGGTGGTGCTGGCGGCGGCGGCGGCGGCGGTTGATGAGCATAATAATACGATCCATGTCCAGGCGCAGAAGGGAACGTATAATACTTATTGTTGCTGCTGCCGCTGCTGCTGCTGCTCGCCAAAAAGGTTTCCAACTCTTCCACTCTCCTCCTCAAATGCTCAACTTCGCTTTTATACGCTCCAACCCTTCTCTCAATCGCTCTCTCAATCATCTCTTCCAACCCTTCACCATTCGCCATCGCTTTCTTTTCCTCTTGTTTTTTCTTCCTCCTCTCTTCACTTTCTTTCTCCCTCTCGGCTCTCTCACGTTCCATCCGCTCTTTTTCTTCTTTTAGCCCCCTAATCAGCGCATTGCTCCTTGCGAGCTGTTCACCGAGCCATCTTTTGAGCTCGAGAGAACCTTTCAAAGCATCGTAGAAGGCCTCAAATTGGCCAAGGAATCCTGCCTTATCCGTATCCAACGATATTGATGGGCCTCTGGCTGAAAGAGGTGGTATGAGACTTGCTACACCTGGGGTCGTTGTCCTTGTTGTCGTCGTAGCAGTTGTCGCGGTCAAAGCACTACGAGGGATAGCGGTAACACCAGAACTGGCACTCGCCGGCCCAGTACCTGCAGTAGCTACCGATGGAAGTGGTGACCTAGGAACCAAAGAGCTCGCAATCCTAATTGAAGCAGGGGGAGACCTTCCATTTCCGCTTCCTCCAGATGAAGCGGAATTGTTTGAATTAGCAGACTGCATCATCCTGGTGGGAGTAGGTGGCACGGTTGAGCCTCCGGCGGGGGCTCCTCTTCTGGTAGAGGAAGATAAAAGGTCCATGGCTACGGAAGGTAATTTTGGCAAGGTCATAGGAGGGGGAAAAAAAGCGTTTTGACTTGGAGGAGCACTTTGAACTTGATAAGTAGGATACAAATGGCGATGGTGATGTAAGGATTTGTTATGAGGAGCTCCAGCGTTGTTGTTATTGTGAGCGTGAGAGTTGGAGTTATGATGACCGGCAGGAGGGAGATGGCTGGTGCGTGGAGCTTGAAGGTGAAAAGGTGGTTGAGAATGGGGTTCCCTGGGAGCGATAAGAATATCAGCAGGTTTTTTCTTGCCCCTTTTGCTAAAGCTTATAGGCGGGGGGAAGCGAGTGAGGGCTTGTTGGGATTGAGAGTTATTGGAGGGCGGCGCCACCGCTGCTGTCGCTGTCGCTGTCGCCGTTGATGGGGGACTGGAGGGCTCGATGATGGAGACTGGACCGGTGTCCTCCTCTTTCATTGGAGGTGAATTTGTGTTGTTGCCCAAACTGCCCCTTCTCTGGTCGATGATGGCTTTCTGTTTCTGTTTTACGGAGATCATATTCCTGACCTGGTCGACGTTGTCCCTCGGGATGGTGAAACCGACGACGACGGGGGATATTGGGGTCGAGCAGGAGCCATTTGAGTTGTCGTGTTGAGTCGGAACGGGAGTTTGATGACCTGAAGAGCCTGAGCTGCTGCTGAGAGTCAAGCGACGCTTTTTTGCAAGAGGATCGTCGTTGTCGGGCGGCGGACTTGATCTTTTCCTAATTGGAGGGAGAGTTGGAGAGATGTTTATGTCATCCATTGACGTTGAGAATGTCTGTGCAAACGAAGGAAGGGACATGATCGTGTTTATTCAAGACGGCCTTTCTTTTTACGGCGTACTACCAACTGCGTCACATGACTCTCCCTCTCTCTCTTCACTAATACTTTCCCATCTCTTGCACTGTTCATCACTCGTCCATATATAGTATCGTAATGTCCCTCGCAGAATCCTTGGATCGCACTCTCGACTACTTCAGTGCCCTTGATCGCTGCTTCTCTCGTAGAAAAGTCGAGCGTGTTCTCCAGCATACGCTTCACTCGCTCAATCACCTGCCACGACATTTCCCACCCCGTCAGCCCTTCGCTCCCCTCCCCGTCATCAAATCCCAGTACGACCGTGAAAAATCCCGTGACTGCCGTGATGCACTCTTGCCGGAACGACATCCTCTCCCAGAACTCGTCCACTCCCACTTTCGACAGCGTCTTGTCTACCTTTAGCTCGTCTAGAAATCTCGATTTTGGGTCGTCGTCGAAATACGGTATGATCCTCCCAAGATCTCCAGCATTCTGAGGACACGGCAGGTTCCTGGCGTACGGGTGTCCGTATTCCCATCCTTCCAACGCGACTCCAGCGTAATTCCGAATCGCATCCTCCGCTTCTTCTCGGCTTTGGCCAGGCAGCACATACCACTTGCCAACTTCAACACCCACTCCCTCAACAGCCTCGTTCAAACATCGCTTCCACCAGCTGCACAGTCCTATATCGCTCAACACTTTCTTCCCCTTCCACAGTTTCGATCCAAGAAATAGATATTCGCTTTGCGATCGTGCAAACAGCTGGATCCACAGATTCTTGACTCCAACTTTAGTCGCTGCTGCACCACAGCTCGACTCGTACATCGCATCCAGCTTCTTCTTCTCACAGAAATATCGAAGGAAGGAATGCACCAGCCGATGCGTGGGCGAAGGATGAGAGGCGTGTCCCGTAGAGTCGATCTTGCAGATGTATAGGATCACACTGTTCGTCTGCGGAAACATGAATATCGACGATTCAATTCCTGTTACCAGCAGTCGAACTTTGGTCGTCTCTTCTTCTCTTTCTTCACTCAACAGCACAAACACATCTCGAACATAGATCTTTGGCTTCTTTCCTCTCGCATGAGGGAACGGTTCTCCGTCTTCTGTCCGTCTTGCAGAGCTTTCTAGTACATGCAGATGAAATGTCCGCTGTTGTTGACCCGGATGATTGGAGAGGCTTTCGAGAAGATGATCTCGTAGCATTTGAACAGTGCGTGGGAAACATGTATGGTGAAGGTGTTCGATACAAAGGTGGGAACCTTGGGCAATGGGCAAATGCACATCTTCACACACACGAACAAAATGCAAATCCTTTTCATGCGATGGCCTCTGATTGCAATTAAATTGTCTTTACTCGACACATTGACATCTTGTATAAGAGAAAAGTGCAAGTTAGACCCCGGCCCGATCAAACACCTGTCCAAATAAAGTAACGCTCCGACCTCGCCCTTCGCGTCAACTTTTGTCATCTTTCACCCATCTCAAGGCTGTCTTCTTCAACTTCTACGCCTCCTTTCCTATACATCCCTCTATATCTTGCAGCTTTCTCCGTCATTCTCAACGCTTTTCTCTCTAAAAGACGACGAGACCGAGACAGGGTATTCAGGGCGCCAATTTCAAACAACGAGGATTGGAATAGGGAGATGACGACGAGTACCACTACTACTACGGCTCCAGCGATGCCTTCGGCGTCGTCGGATCTGGCTACCACTTGGGCGTTCCTTGAGGAAGGTGTGGATCATATCATGACCAAACTCCAGACGGGCGTTTCGTATTCAAAGGTGGAATCCGTTTCTTTATTCTTTTGAAAGGAATATCGCTAATCGCGATTTTTTTTGATTGGAAATGGTTGTAGTATATGTCGTTATACACGGTGGCATACAACTATTGCACGTCTACAAAGGCGCATTCAAGCCATGATGGTGCCGGGATCATTGGGAAGGGTCAGTTTCGGATTTTGTTTGTTAATCTGTGGTTTGCTGATGATTGTAATCTGTCTATTCATTCGTATTCTCATCCACAAAACATTTGACACAACAACCCCTGGATCTTGCCCCACCAAAAAATCACAGTCGGCGCAAGCTTGATGGGCTCCGATTTATACAACAACCTCATCCGTTACTTTGTCAATCATCTAAGAGGTCTACGAGAGGTTTGTCTCATTCATCTCATCCCTCATTGGATGATCAAACTGACAAAGAAATCAGTCAGCCGAAATCCTACAAGACGAAAACCTTCTCAGATATTACGCTGGCGAGTGGTTAAGATATACGACAGGCGCTAATTATATTAATCGGCTGTTTACGTATTTGAATCGACATTGGGTGAAACGTGAGCGTGATGAGGGAAGGAAGGCGGTCTATCAGGTTTATACGGTGAGCTTGCTCTGGTTTTTGGATTGTGTGCGCTAAAAAGTTTTTTTCCGATAGCTCTCTCTTGTCCAATGGAAAAACAATCTCTTCATCCCGATCCAACAAAAACAAACAAAACTCGCCAGTGCTATCCTTCGTTTGATCGAAAGCCAACGAAACGGAGAAGTAATCGATCAAGGTCTCGTCAAACGCGTCGTTGATTCCTTCGTCTCTCTCGGACTAGACGATACAGACCCCAACAAGGAATGTTTCGACATCTACAAGGAACATTTCGAAACACCCTTTATCGAAGCCACCGAAAAATATTACCGTCAGGAATCCGAAGCCTTTCTCAGTTCGAATACGATCTCCGAGTATTTGAAAAAGGTAGAAGAAAGACTGAAGGAGGAAGAAGATAGAGTGGAGAGATACCTCAATAAGCAAACTCGAAAGCCGCTTGTGAGTAAGTGTGAGGAGGTGTTGATTACGGAACGGGAGGTGTTGATGTGGGAGAGCTTTCAGGGTTTGTTGGATTTTGATAGGGATGAGGATTTGCAGAGGATGTATGCATTGCTTTCGAGGGTTCCTGAAGGGTTGGAACCACTTCGGAAGAGATTTGAGGAACATGTGAAGAAGGCTGGATTGGCAGCTATTGCGAAACTTGTTGGGGGTACGAATGGAACGAGTGGTAGTACCGACCTTGATCCAAAAGCTTACGTGGACGCGTTATTGGAGGTTCACAAGAAGAATTCCGATACTGTGACGAGGAGTTTTAGAGGAGAAGCTGGATTTGTTGCCAGTTTGGATAAGGCCTGTAGAGAGTTTGTGAATCGGAATGCGGCGACTGGGACGAGTAGTGCGAGAAGTCCAGAGTTGTTGGCGAAACATGCGGATTTGTTGTTGAGGAAGAGTAATAAGCTTTCGGAGGAGGATGATTTGGAGGGTGCTTTGAATAGGGTGGTATGTTGTTTTCTTTTTTTGGGTTTTTTTTTTTTGCTGATTTGGTGTTTGTAGATGATTTTGTTCAAGTATATCGAGGACAAGGACGTCTTTCAAACGTTTTATACGACCAAGCTTTCGAAGAGGCTTATTCATGGTGTTTCGGCTTCGGATGAGAGTGAGGCGAGTATGATTTCAAAGTTGAAGGAGGCGTGTGGGTTTGAGTATACGAATAAGTTGCAGAGGATGTTTACGGGTAATATGTCATGTCTCCGATTTTGGATTTTTCTAATTTTTTTTAGATATGAGTTTGAGCAAAGATCTTACAGACGCCTTTAAAACCCGGATGGAACAAACACACGACGACATGGATATCTCATTCAGTATCATGGTCCTCGGTACCAACTTTTGGCCACTCAACCCACCCGGACACGAATTCATCATACCCTCTGAGATCCTAACTACCTATGACCGATTCCAACGATACTATCAAACGAAACATTCCGGTCGCAAGCTTACGTGGTTATGGAACTATTCCAAGAATGAGCTTCGGACGAATTATACGAGTCAAAAGTATATTTTGATGACGAGTGCTTATCAGATGGCGGTGTTGGTGTTGTATAATAAGAGTGAGACGCTTTCGACGGAGGAGTTGACGGCTGCGACGGGTGTACCGAAGGAGTTGTTGGTTCAGGTGTTGGGGTTGCTTGTCAAGGCCAAGGTGTTGATTAATGAGGAGACGGATCAGTATGATTTGAATCCGGGTGCGTTTCTATCTTGGTTTGGTTTGGTAATTTCTTTAACAATTTTTTTGGGTAGGCTTCAAATCGAAGAAGATCCGTGTTAATCTGAATTTGCCTATTAAAGCCGAGACGAAAGCTGAATCTACGGATGTGTTGAAGACGGTGGATGAGGATAGAAAATATGTGATACAAGCTACGATTGTGAGGATTATGAAGGCTAGGAAGACGTTGAAGAATCAGGCGTTGATTCAAGAGGTTATTTCACAAATTTCGCAGAGGTTTTCGCCAAAGATTCAGGATATTAAGAAGGTGCGGTACAATTTTTTTTTGGTGTTGTTTGTTTTTGATGATTGAAACCCTTTTAAAGGCAATTGATACGTTACTTGAGAAGGAGTATATTGAACGAGTGGATGGGACGCGGGATACGTTTGCGTATGTTGCGTAGGCGGACGCTTTTTGTTTGTTTGTTTTTTTTTTCCCTAGTATTGCTGTATATCTATACATTGTTCTTTCCTCCTCCCCCCACTACCTTGTTGTACGTACATACCTTGTTACTTTTATTGTGCGTTATCGTGTGACGGCTTAAATCGTTAAAGGCCTCTGATCAGCCAACCAAAGTCTCAGACATCAAGGAAGTGTGCTATATTTGGTAAATGAGACAACCTATTTAGACTGTTTTCGTCTGTTCCAGAAATCCACATTGGCACTTGAACCTTTACCCTAACCTTGAAATATCGTTAAAAATCGAACTCAGCATTGATGTCGCAAGATTCAAAGCCAGTTGTCCGCCCTCCATTAGTTCCTCATCTATTCAGCAAACAACAGCTGAATAAGATAATGGATGGAGGTAAGTCGCATCTGAGTCCTCGTTTCAATTGTATCATGTTTTGTCTCATATGTTTTTGTCAAAAAAAAGGAATAGTTTCTGCGCGTGAATGCTGGGTGAAATCCATGGAACGTATAACGAAGATGAAATCTACAAATTCGGTTCCCCGCAGACGAGGTTGGACGAGATATGAGACTTGTGAGTCTGTGTTGCTGATATTCACTAGGTTTGGGGATCTGACTCTCTACTTATGTCTTGAAGACCGGTGTGTGGATCAAGCTCGTTGGCTACAGGACAAAGTGAAAGAGTTGCAGGTGAGTGATTTCGGAAAGAAGAAGAGTTGCCCTTTTTTTCTGATATACGACCACCCCAAAACAAAACAAAAAATCAGACGCAAGCTAGGGTGCTTGAAAATGAACTTGAACACTATCATTCTGTATGAGTTTTTACTTTCTCGATGTTCAACTGAAAGCAAGTGTATTTTTGGTTTTTGCTGACATGTTTGGAAATAGGAAAAGATGCAATATCAAGGCATTTCGGATAAAGAGGGGAAACTTGAAGAAGCTGTCAGACTTAAGATGGAAGAGATCAACTCGAATATTCGGGCTATGAGGGAGTCAGTGGACAGCCTAGGCATTGTAAGCATTATCTTTTATTTTTTTTTCTTAATTGGCGTTATCTGACAGAGACTTATAGAAGCAGATTGTTGTCTTGCTGGTAATAGCCCTATTATACGTCTCTTCTTTCATAATGTTTCGCTTGCTTTAATTACTTTGGGGAGGCCAAACCGTGACACTAGTAGCGAAGCATTTTTCATATATCCACTTACGTTACCCTTGAATCTTGTTTTCTAATCATTATATCTGATTGAATTTTTTGTGGCTTCGAGTGATTAGTATTTCGAATGCAGAGTCCTTCTGAAGATGACAGTAGATGCGTCTTCCTCGATCCATGAATCGACACCAAAGCTTCGATTAACAATTTATGCAGAGCAGCTAAGTACTATTGATCCCATATACTAGCCCCAGCCTAGGATCGACGGCAAGTTCGTTTACTTGATAAGAACTCAGCAAAGTGGGGTTTGTGGAAAAACCCTCGCTAATGCGAGGGAAAACACTAAGTGAATACTCACTTAAAACACACACAAGAACTGGACCTGAATATATATAAAAGCTAGTAGAAGTACAGAAGAAAGAGAGATAACCCCGAA